>JAVGWX010000011.1:17114607-17294607 GCA_036924085.1 Ariolimax columbianus
ATTTTGGTTACATCTTGTCTTTATTTTTATTCATGTTTGCTCTCCATTTTACATCGTTTTCTTCACCAATCGCTGCGGTGGTGATCCGATGCTCTCATGAGATTACACGAACCGGTTAAAAAAACGGTATATATGATATGGATGTGTGCGATGTGTCCAACATGATACGGTTGTGTGTTGTGTTCTGTTTCAGAACAACATTCAACCAGAAAATCTCAGAGAAATAGGATAAGTGGCCGAGTGTTTGGATATCAGATTCTGGACCAAAACGACACTGGTTCATAACTTCGGTATGTCTTTGTGTTTTTTTAGTGACACTGTCAAAATCCCTAGCCTGTACACTGCGTGGCGACTGCAGAAGTAAGCCACATGTATCCCTTATCCGTATAAAGTCTCCAAGTGAACATCAGTAATATGAATAAACGCCGTAATAATAGTTATGCATACCTAAGAATACCTCAGTCCTCCCTGCTGATCGCAAAGTGGCATCCAATATCAGAATAAGGGAAAATCTATATTTTGTAGGTATGCCTGCCATTAATAACGTGAGTATTTCATTTGCTGTACATATGTATTGCAAAATAATTGAACAAGTACAGACGATTACATAACTAGGGCACACCTTCACAGAAAATGCCCGCACTGAGACGAGCTATTGCAATGGCAAAAAATGATCTTCAGTGACAAACAGACAATGCTAGCCTCAAAGAATATCAGGGTAGAGCTAAGGAAATAACATAATCACTTCTCATGTATTGCCAATTGGAATGTATTAGTCTGAAACATTGGAATCTGACAGGAATCTGAGGAAAACAACTTGGAAGCGTTTGATATTTTGGTAGACAAGAAGGAAGGACGTTAAGCACGTGAAAATATCATCACAGAGGTATGCGCAGAAAGACTTTTTCTTCCTCTTCGTCTTCTTCTTCTTCTTCTTTTTCTTCCTCTTCTTTTTCTTCCTCTTCGTCTTCTTCTTCTTCTTCTTATTCTTTATTTTCTTCTTCCTCTTCTTTTTCTTCCTCCTTGTCTTCTTCTTCTTCTTCTTCTTCCGTCTATCCCTCATATGTATATCCCTCATCTGTCTATCCATCGTCCGTCTATCCCTCCTATGTATATCCCTCATTTGTCTATCCATCGTCCGTCTATCCCTCCTATGTATATCCCTCATCTGTCTATCCATCGTCCGTCTATCCCTCTTCCGTCTATCCCTCTTCCGTCTATCCCTCTTCCGTCTATCCCTCCTCCGTCTATCCCTCCTCATTCTATTCCTCCTCCGTCTATCTCTCCTCCTTCTATCTCTACTCCGTCTATCCCTCCTCCTTAGCCAGTCAGCACTGTTGCAGCCTGTTATTTAGGATCACCGAAGAATGGTATTAAGAGCTCTGGGTCGTTATCGCTGCTCGGCATCTTGGTTCCTAAAGAAAAAAAAATGTAACCGAATATTAAATTGTTTATGACGCAATGCGTAAGATAAACGTATAATAAAGAAACTATAGAACGAGATCCAGTTGAAAAAAAGGAAGGACTCGCCTTTAAATTTCAATGAAGCTAGGGTGAGATTTCAAAGTGCGATCCTATGCTGAAATTAAGAAAGCAGCAGAGGATAGGGTCTTCTTCTTCTTCTTCTGCGTACACAGTCAGACAGTAACCATTATTTTTTCGAAAAAAGCGGCGGTCATCCTGAGGCTCTCGCCACTGCCATAGAGCTTGTCTTGCAGTTCCACTGGCAATGGCCACATCTGCTCTCTCTGATCATCGTATGTCGGGCATTTCTGCAGCAGATGTTCAGTGGTCATTTTACCGGTACCGCACGGGCATTCGTCGGTACACCCTATCTTCAATTTGTTGAATAGGTGGTACCTCATTCTGTTGTGGCCAGTGCGGAGTCTGAAGACAACGACCTGCTCTCTTCGGTTCAACTGGTAATAGGCATCGTTTTTGGTGTAACCAGTATGTTCGGTTTCCCATTTGGTCATGTATCTGGCTTTGATAAGCCGTTTTGACTCTTCGTACGTCATACTGGTATATGTTTGTGGTAGTCTTGCACCTTCTTTTGCCAGTCTGTCTGCCTCATCGTTGCCTTGGATGTTGCAGTGTGACGGGACCCACTGTACCACTACCCTTTTTGGTGCGGACTGCTGGCACAGTTTGCAGAGTGCTGCTTTTAAGTCATTACGCTCAGTGTTTTTCTGGCTTTTTAGCGCTGTGACTACGGCGAGAGCATCTGTCAGCAGGACTATATGGCTCTCATTTTCACTGTTTGTCACCATTTCTTCCACTGCCGCCCTCAGTGCCTCTGCCTCCGCTCTGAAGTTGCTTGTGTACTTACCAGTAGCGAATGACAGTGTTATTTTTCTGCCATGGATAGGGTCAAATAGAGAGACATGTCCAGCAAACCATTTCAACCAGTCTTACGACTAATCAACCAGATGATGATGATGGTGATGATGATGATGATGCTTTTTACAAATGCAATAGCGAGGTTGAGATGAGAATGTATTATTACTATTATTATTGGCGGTGATGTTCTCTGCGTTTTCATGCAAACATTTTCTTCGCTTCGTATGCGGCGTCTTTATTCGAATATTGCACTAGTAATGGTTCAAGATTAACACTTCGCTCAAATAATCGTTCGTCAAGTTGGCACAGTGTGGTTTTACTTGTAGCTTCTCTATGGAGTACATCGCACATACGTTCAAGTAAAGCACGGTTCCTAGCCATCAAGTAAAGCACGGTTCCTAGACATCAAGTAAAGCACGGTTCCTAGCCATCAAGTAAATAATGGTTCCTATCCATCAAGTAAAGCACGTTCCTAGCCATCAAGTAAAGCATGGTTTCTAGCCATCAAGTAAAGCGTGGTTCCTTGACATAGGAGTTCAACTTTACCTGGTTTGAAATTAAATGTCTGGGAAATGCGATCAATATAAATTTTTAAAAAGAGCGGCAACGAATAGAAGAATAACATCTGGTCAGACAAAACTGTTTACTGTAGCTAAAAGGAACTTTTGAACGCGACAATAACAGGTTGAAGCTGAGATTTGAATGTCCCAAGAAGAGACCTAGATATCAGTTCCACAAATGCCATGCTATAGACCAGTGAACTTCAATCGGTGCGTTACCGCTCACTAGTGGGCCATTTCAGCTGCCATGTGGTGGTAGCAAAATAATTGTATTAAAACAGCAACGATTTGAAGACTCAATGAGCGATCGCAAATTTTTTTAAATTTATATTCCAATGGGCAGAAATGACAGTTATTTCTCACGTAAGTCAGTAAAGTGTTCGCCAGATATAAACAGGTTGAAAAGTATGTTAAGGTCATAAAAGACAAGTTAAAGATAAGCTACCCTAAGACAACCAGGGGAAGAACTTTGGAACACCATAGGAAAATCATGAACCAGAGCTGGAACATTGTACGAATTTGTCGTGGGTTCATTGATGTCGTTATAGATCCCAGCAAATCTTTAAACTCGATTGATTTGCTAGGCAACTATAAATGATCTAAGAAGAAGTATATAATAAATGCAAATATATTTTGCTAAAAATCATCACAAGACCGTCGACATCGGAAAGAGCTAGAAGAAGACGAAGAAGAACCAGAAAACGAACCAGAATTAGAAAGAGAAGACAAATGAGTTGAAATACCTCAAGCTTATGACTAAAACTGTGTCCTATTTCAGACCATAACCGATTTTACTATTCACCAAGTTGATATCAGCAGGTGTGCATTGGTGTCAAGGTCGAATAACGATAAGAGAGCAATCCGGATTTGCGAATACATCGATCACAAACAGAACAGGCTTTGGGTACTCTGCACAGGTATTTTCAATAATTGTTGATAGCAGTATATAAATGAGGTAAGAAATTGCTAAGTACGTTTGCATCGATAGTGTAAATGTAAGAAATGGTATTCCAAGACGGTGTATTTTAATATGAAGGCCTTGGCTTTATTCACTCTATTCCATTATCATTCTATAGTTGAAATATATTAATACGCGAAGCAAAATGTATATAGCTCGTATTATATATATATGTATATATATATATATATATATATATATATATATATATATATATATATATATGCAATGTACACTTTTCTATAATTGAAGTATAAACGTATTTAAATGTAACCAATACAAAGTTATCATATTATATTTCACTCGAGTGCTTTCCTAAAGTAATTTAATGTGTGAGATATTCAAGAAAAGAACTCTTTCTTCATTGATACAATAGTTTAATAGGCCACTAAAAGCGCGATAGGACAAATCCCTCCCCCTATCCCCCTGGAAACGCATTCTAAAACTCGTTGTATCGTATTTCTCGCTATTTATTGAGGCCCGAGTGCATTTGATTGCGGGAAGGTATTTTAAGTTTGAAAGACAATGTCATCAAAGATAATACACCAAATAAAGTACAAGAATAAGTGAAATATTTGTGCAACTTGGGACCTAAAATATAGCAGAGGATGTTTATATTGCATTACGATACATAAGAAACTCAAGTGTATAATTTATTAACATAATTTTAGTCATGCATATCTATCAGCTATGGTAATTCCCACAATAAATATATTGTATTACAATAATGTAATTCTTGTTTGATAATATTTACATAATCTATACGGTTTAATTTATATTCTGACTATAATTCACGTCGTTTATTTTGTTGGAATAATAGTTACGATTAATTAATTTAGTGTTGCTGCTATAATTCATACAATTTAATTTATGTTGCGACAATAATTCAATAAACTGAATGTTTTTGTTTCTTTAATTCAAACAAATTAGTTTATATCATTTCTATAATTCTAATAATTTAATGTATGCTAATACTATAGTTGGGGGCCGCAGATAGTGCAGGTCATTGACCCCAGCAGCTTTTATTTGTCATGGGACAAGATATAATATTCGCCTAACACAATATTTCCCATACACCGCATGATGTGAGACGGAATTGTACTTTTTTAAACTTACTTTTAATTTCATCATTTATCTTTTGTTTTTTTTCTGAGAAGTAACACTGTCATAGTTAGAAACCGTACAGTTCTGACTCTGCCTGCCATATTTGTTACTTTCTATTTATTGGTTTTATTAATGGAATATCAATAAATAATCTCAAATATGCAGATTACATATTTCCGTTAGTTTGAAGGTGAACAAGAAGTACATGCATTCATGATTCAAGTCAAGAACAAAAGTCAGACATTAGAAAGGGACATTACTGATCAGCAAACGGCAACTGAGATAATTAACAAAATAGACGAGATATACTTTACATTTAAAGACAGATGGCCAAATGCTGGAACAAGCCAACATCTTTATTTATCTTGAAAATATAATTTCGGCAAATGGTACATTTGAAATCGAAATGGACAAACTCGTTTTCACCACCACTAGTCATATATTGACATTCAAACAAGACATTAACAAATTGAATTTGTGACAGTCACTGGAAAATTGAATTTGAGTGTGATCTGGTGTTAGTATTCTGGCCCTACTGTATAGCGTAAAGCATGAACAATGATCAAACGATTAGAGAAAAGAGAATGGATAACTTTGAAAGCTGAATGTGAAGAAAAAGAGGGCACATTTCGTGCAAATAAAAGAAAACAATTACAGAAGTGTTGTAGAAATTATGGGTGCAAAGAGAATCGTTGAACGAACTCAAGAGTCCGACAGTAAATATGTTTTGTTCACATCAAATAAATACCACTTTGCTATAATGAATAGTGAAAGGGAATGTCAGAGGCAAACGTATCACAGGTCAGCATTGCTGTAAGTGGCAAGGTGACATAACGTGATTGGCAGAGGCAAACGTGTCATAGGTCAGCATTGCTGTAAGTGGCCAGGTGACATAACGTGATTGGCAGAGGCAAACGTGTCATAGGTTAGCATAGCTGTAAGTGGCAAAGTGACATAACGTGATTGGCAGAGGCAAGCCTGGCAGATTGTACCATCAAGTCATCAGAGACTTGGAATGTTTCAGATTTTTCACAGCCAACACTTGATGTGGATATGCAACCTCAACATAAGCCATATTTTATTACATTTCTTAAGATAATTGGCAAACATAATTTAGGTTACAATAACTCATTTAACATGTTTTCGATTAATTCAGTTTCTGACTCATTTATAAGGAAAACAATTTTTATAAATTACATATTTAATTAAAATAATTCTCCCAATGTCTGGATTTTAAAAACTTTATTACCGTAGTTTATTTTTCTTAAACCGTTTCTTTGCAAAATATATCAGGAATATTACAAATAAGACACAGAAAAGAGTAGCAACATGCATTTTCTTACATTTCACAGGTGCTGTTAGGAAATATCCTGACATGTCTACCATGAGAGCGATCACCCTTGTAGCTGCTCTTGCTCTTGTTATGTCCTATTCCTTAGGATCAGAGCTCGTTTTGGACAAGTTCCCGAAATCCTTCATTTTTGGCGTCAGCAGTTCCGCCTTTCCCACAGAAGGAGCATGGGATCTAAGAGGTAGCAGTGGTCGGTTACTACTGTTGGCGCGTTTGTTTATTGTTTTCCAAGCTACTCGTACCGTGTCTTAACTGTTGACTAATGATGTCTGGTAGCGAGTTTACAGTGGGATTTCTTTCAAACAAAGGAAAACTGAAAAAAATGTGGACATAATTTGTCCTCACTGTAGTGCAATGCTACGTCTCTTATCAGGATTAGTTAAACTTTAGGTCTTTATACTGGTTAAGACGACCCTGCAGAATATGTATTCAACCAGTTTCTTTAATTCTACTCGATCTAAAAATACCTATGGGCATCCATTATATTCTTAAATGCATTAAATGACAATGTCCCCACTATTTCCTATAGCAATGCTTTCCAAACATTCATCATTCTCTGAGTAAAAACAATGTTTCCTAATATCTTCTTATTCTTCTTCATCGTACGCTGTTTACAGCGATATTTACGTTGCACTGATTTAATTTGTTAGCCAGTGGCTCAGTGCATCCGATTTTAACAGGCGTTTCTGTAGGGTTGCCCTCCTTAGCATTTGGCTATCCCCAGCCTAACTGCAAGGCAGCAGTTGTTTTTGGTCAGAGTTGTCTCTCTTGGGAAGTTGTCTTGCAGGACTATCGAGTCTTCCCTACTCGTGTCTATAGCGTTTGGCAATGATATGATGGACTATGTACTAGTTTGTACTATCCCGGAAGAGAGGCAGTCCAGTGTGACTTTTTCCGAGGATCGTCACGTCCTGCCAGAAACGTAGCATATGCATATGAGTGAGGTATCTTTTTGCTCGCTTTATTTTCTCGGCTCATCTGCAGTGATGGTACGCCTAGCATTCCCCGCCACCCGGGAGGTTGTCACCATAGGACAGGAAGTGCAATGTCCGCTGGACTGCATCTCTTCTGCGTCCATTGGAATGACTGATAGCAGACAGATGCAAAGAGCGAGGAAGGAGTGCATTTTACCAGGTGCATTCCTGCGGTTCGATCGGGCCGGGACACAAGCCCCAGCCATGTCGTAGCCTCCCATCTCAGCGGCACTGAGATTTTGGGCGGGATTCTGGCTTAGAGACGTTCGGCCGTAATCCCTCAGATGGTAGCTTATCAGCCAAGCACGTGGACCAAATGTCAGCGACCTGTGATTCCTCTCGAAATAGTGCATTTGACCATGTGACAAGCCTAGTCTTGCACGGAGATGTTGTCCGCCTAGGGAGCGGACATATCTCATGGTCAAGGGTTGAGTCTCAGCAGTTCGCAGTGAGGAAGCTGATCTACTGCTTAGGGCACCCGACCGAGAACTAAGTCTTCTACAAATGATTTCATTCCTAATCGCCGTATGGGGTGAATATCGAGCAGCTTCCCGCCCGCTTTTATCAGCGGACGGCAGAGACCTCATTCTGCGGCTTGACCGGGCGGGGCTGGAGCGTGGCCCCCAGGTCCCCACCATATCGAAGCCTCCCTTTGCATTCGTGCTGGGCTGCTTTTGGGCGGGATTTTTGGCTTAGAGGCGTTCGGCCGTAATCCCTCACCTTGCACCGTTGGCTTATCTGCCTAGTACGTGAACCAAGTGTCTGCGGCTCCTCTCGGGCTTAGCAGGATTACCGTAGCAAAGCCCTGTAATTAGTAGGGTAAAACTGACCTGTCTTCAGAGGGTCTATTTCCAGCACCCGTTCAATATTAGCCAGACCGTATCAATAGAGGGCTTTTAGTTTGTCAATGGCCAGGTTTCTGGAGCCTGCGATTTCTGCAAGGTGAAGACCAGATTACCGTAGAAGGCGCTCTTTCATTTGGGGGTTTGGAGACTGACCTGTCTTCCGTGGGTCTAATACCAGCACATGTTCACTATTAGACCCATCGAAGGTGCTCTCTTTTGACAGTCATTCTACACTATTGGCGTGTTTAGTCAATTTAAGCCTCAGGCTCCACTCCTGATAGTGCTCTCCCGTCAATTTCTTTATCAAACACTGGATACAGACCAACCGAGCCACAGGGGGGCATAACCCCAGATTTCTGAGGGTCTAAATCCAGCACCAGTTTCATGTTAGACCCCAGGAAAGTGGTCTCGGCATGTCAGTCATTTCAGTGTTGGCCGTGTTGAGTCAAATTAAGCCACAGGCTCCACTCCTGGTGGTGCCCTTCCGTCAATTCCTTTAAGTTTCAGCTTTGCAACCATACTTCCCCCGGAACCCAAACACTTTGGTTTCCCGGAAGCTGCCCGCAGAGTCATCGAAGCAACTCCTGCGGATCGCTAGTCGGCATCGTTTATGGTCAGAACTACGACGGTATATGATCGTCTTTGCGCCTCTGACTTTCGTTCTTGATTAATGAAAACATTCTTGACAAATGCTTTCGCAGTAGCTCGTCTTGCGGCGATCCAAGAATTTCACCTCTAACGCATTACCCCCAGTTCCGAAAACCAACAAAATAGAACCGAGGTCCTATTCCATTATTCCATGCACCATTATTCAGGCAGCGGAGGCCTGATTTAAACACTCTAATTTTTTCAAAGTAAACGCGCAGGCCACCCAGGACGCTCAGCGAAGAGCACCCGTGGGAGATAGCCGGCAGACGGTAGGGCAGGAGACAACGGGCAGTGACGGGCCCGCCTGCGCCTGAGATCCAACTACGAGCTTTTTAACTGCAACAACTTTAATATACGCTATTGGAGCTGGAATTACCGCGGCTGCTGGCACCAGACTTGCCCTCCAATAGATCCTCGTTAAAGGGTTTAAAGTGTACTCATTCCAATTACGGGGCCTCGAAAGAGTCCCGTATTGTTATTTTTCGTCACTACCTCCCCGTGCCGGGAGTGGGTAAGTTGCGCGCCTGCTGCCTTCCTTGGATGTGGTAGCCGTTTCTCATGCTCCCTCTTCGGAATCGAACCCTGATTCCCCGTTACCCGTTACAAACATGGTAGGCATGTCACGTACCATCGACATTTGATAGGGCAGACATTTGAAAGATGCGTCGCCGGCACATGAGGCCATGCGATCAGCACAACGTTATCCAGAGTCACCAGTGGGGACGCCACAACCCTGCGAAGGAAAACGACGATTGGTTTTGAACTAATAAAAGCGCTCTTTCCGCGAGGGTCGGAGCTTGGTAAGCATGTATTAGCTCCAGAATTGCCACAGTTATCCAAGTAGGATCGTGTCATCTAAGGAACCTCGACTGATTTAATGAGCCATTCGCGGTTTCACCGTGAGACAGTGTGAACTTAGACATGCATGGCTTAATCTTTGAGACAAGCATATGACTACTGGCAGGATCAACCAGATATCTGTCGGAGACGTACGTACAGCACACACCGGTCGGCGGAGGAAGGGTGTGTGAAAAGCCTCACTGGGACGGCCGCAGGGACCGACTGACGGGACGGACGGTTGTTCCACCCGTCCCTCACTCCGTCGACCTAGGACCGCCTGACAGGGGCCTCCTACACGCACCAGACGACTGACCGACCGGGCTCGCTCGAGGAGGGATGGCAGCGCTCTGTGCAGAACGGATCCCAACGACCTCGGCGATGAATTTCACTGGGACTAGAGACAATTTGGCCTGCCGGCATGTTTTTCTCCGGAGGAGAAAGCAGGGCCTTGAGGCACGATTCCTGCTTTCCATTTGCCGGTCACAAGCTCTTTGCGAGAGTCGGACCACCAGCGAGACGTACTGTCGTGCTCTGCTATAAGCCTTAGATAAATCACCACGGACGGACCACGTTTCCTGATACGGACCAGACGAGCGCACCTCGGTGGAGGAGACGCCACAACAAACCGCACCCAATTCGCTCTACGGGGAAAGGTAGGCGAGCGTTTTCCGCAAGCCCGCGCTATCGCTCCGCCTGGCGGGACTGAGATCGCTTTACGAACACTGGTTGAAATTGAGTCGCTGCGGCGAGACAACTACCCCTAATATCTAATCTGGACCTTTCTTTCATTAATTTGAGGATGTGACCTGTTGTTCTTGTAAACGGCTTAAGTTATCCATCCCCTTGATTATCTAAGTTACATCATGTGGAATTATTCTCGTCTCTAGACATGGTAGGAATGTTTTTCCTCACAACTGTAATTCTAGAATCCCACTATCAGATTTGTCGCTCATCTTTCTATCAGTTCCATCCTGTATATATCCCCTCTACTGTAAGGACTATACCTGGTCACAGTACTCCAATCTAGCTCTGACTAATGCTTTATGTATTTTGTCTGTCACCACTGCGAGGATTACACTGTCGTTTCTCAATACGTTGCCTTTGCTGCTAAAACACATTTTGTTTCTAGTTGCACGACGGGGAAACGACATAATATGTTGGTCAATTATATCACATCTGCTCGTCGCCTCGTCGTGTGTGAACCTGGTTGATGTGGTACATATTAGGGATATTGTGGTGTCTGTTATTAGTGCTGTTCTTCTGTCTCTCTCTCTCCTGTTCTGGGTATGAAAACGTGGGTTGATACCATCGTCTGGGGGATTTGCATGTGTGACCTTAGATGTAACCTATGACCAGATGGTACCATGGGGCAACAAAAGAGCTGACATCCTGGCTTTACACGCACCAATTACGGGTTCACTAGATATTGAGAAAAGTGACATTTTAAAGTATTCCAATGACCGTCTGTTAGATGCTGACACAGCAATATATGAACCACTAATTCACAGACTGTAGATCTTTGATACCGAACCAGGTTAGAGTGGACTTGGGCGCAGAGAGGACGGAGCAGAAGTATGCACAACCAACGAGCTGCAGAAACCATCAGTTGTCACGCCCTTCGCCATTTCCTGGGAGAGACTCGGCACCTATAGATATGCCCGGAGTGCAGTGAAGTCGATTCTTTGTAGCACATCAGAACAGAACCACCACTGTATGAAAATTGATTTAGGCTTCCTGTAACAGAACCAGCTATAGTGGTACCTCTGCGCTTCATATGCTGCGGACATGTGAAATGACTTATCTAACAACTACATTCTTATATTCATTTGTTCCAATTGTCTCAAATAATTTCGAAATTTCCAAGCAGTTTCCTCCACACTTAATTTCTATTGGGTTTTTCAGACAAAAACTGTCATTGCAAATAATCTACACATGAGTCTTTCCGCCACAGGCATTGTAGGTGCCGGCAATAAAGGTACAATTACCTGCAATCCTCACACAGTGTTAAGGTTCTATTTCACTTCGGATACAAATAACCGACATCTAATTATATTGTTGATCCTGTGTCCTCTTGGTCATAAGCTTGGCATTAAAATCGCTAGACCACCATATCTTATTTTGATATTGTAATACCAGAAACTAATAAAATTACACTTAAAATGCATGGTCTTCAATAATACGGAAAGTACTAGAATTACCCACAATAACATTATTTATTGACACCTTATTTTAAACAAAAAGACATACCCAATTTTACACACGCAAAATGTATTTAATCTAACGATAACATATTTCACCAAACACACTTGGGAAATTCCACTACACAATGCAGTGTCGTAGCACTCCGGTTGGGAGTATTCTAGAATTCTGAACATAATCTCATAATCTGATACTTTCTATTTGTATTCGTCAATCCCTTTCGTTCTATCAAACTCACTCATTCAGTCTTATTAAATCAACCAATCAGATGGTATCTCTGTTCCTCTCTATCTTTTTTTTCTTTCTTTGGCACTCTTTCTTTCAGAACCGTTTCTCGATCATTTAGAAAATTAAGATAATTTCCAGTGACAAAACAGGACTGCAAACCCAGAATGGTATTAATAATGAAGAAATCGAAAATATCACACATTTTGAATACCTTGGTTCTACGTTATCCAAAAACGGAGACTGCTTAAAAGAAATTAGAAGACAATTGGCCATGGCGATGCAGAAGTTAAACAACATGCAACATCGGATAACAAGCAACCAAACGGAAGATCTTGAGAACATGCATATTCCCTGTATCAATGTACGGGTGCGAGACATGGACTTTGACACAATCAGCAAGAAAGAAATTAAAGCGTTCGAAACAAAAATGTTACAGAAGAATCATAAAAGTCCTTCAATAAAGAAAGTTACAAATAAAGCCAACCTAGAAGACATGAATGTTGAAGAAAACTGGCTGATACAAATTATGTTTGAGAAATTGACATTTTCGGCCACGTTGAACGTCATGAGGGAATGGAAAGTACTGTCTTGGAGGGAATGGTACCTTGAAAGCAAAGCAGAGGTGGACCAAGGCGAAGGTGGATACAAGATATCAAGGATACTCTAAACATGAACATTGAACAGATGGGAAGAATGACTGCAGACCGAGATTCATCTCCGCTAACTTTGATGAGAGCGACGTTCTACAAAGTACATGATGAGAATGATGATGCTCTCTCGAGTTATACAGAGGGGATCATCATTATCAACATTATCAACATCATTGCATGTCATTAACAACATTATCATCATCATTGCATGTCATTAACAACATTATCATCATCATTGCATGTCATTAACAACATTATCATCATCATCGCATGTCATTAACAACATTATCATCATCATTGCATGTCATTAACAACATTATCATCATCATTGCATGTCATTAACAACATTATCATCATCATTGCATGTCATTAACAACATTATCATCATCATTGCATGTCATTAACAACATTATCATCATCATTGCATGTCATTAACAACATTATCATCATCATTGCATGTCATTAACAACATTATCATCATCATTGCATGTCATTAACAACATTATCATCATCATTGCATGTCATTAACAACATTATCATCATCATTGCATGTCATTAACAACATTATCATCATCATTGCATGTCATTAACAACATTATCATCATCATTGCATGTCATTAACAACATTATCATCATCATTGCATGTCATTAACAACATTATCATCATCATTGCATGTCATTATCAACATTATCATCATCATTGCATGTCATTAACAACATTCTTCTTCATGATGTTGCTCTCAACAGCTGGTCGTCTCTTTTCTTGAAAAATCAAATTATTGCTTGAGATGACGTCTTTGACAAATTGTTTTAAAATATACAACAATACCCGCTCCATGCACAACCCTATCGTGTTGCTTATTAACAGGTAACATTAGGTAAGAGCGTGCCATTTAGTCGACAATGAGCAGGCGTGCTAAGACTGAGATTACAGCTTCCCAGAGTTCGTATTCACGGACAAACAGAAACACAACTGGGAAGTGGTTCGTTTCTAGTACGACCACCCTTCCAGTCGACCGAGCTGTAAATGCGTACCTGACGTGTGATGGAGACGGTAACAATAGCAAAGAAGGGAACTAGCCACCCAATTTCACACAGGTTGGGGAATAGTACATGCAGACTTATCTTCATCCGCCACGGCAGTTGTTGCCATGGGAATGACCTTTACTTTTATTAGGTAACATTGACCCTGTTTCTACAGCTCATAAAACTAAATCCTGAATTCTCACTGCGTTATCATTGCATATATGTACACATAATCACGGACATTCATTGACTCACTTGACACAATATTAAATAAATTTAACACTAACTTCTCGCCACCTCAGGTAATGGCCAGAGTATTAACTAAATGCAACACTAACTTCTCGGCACCTCAGATAAAGGCCAGAATATTAACAAAATGCAACACTAACTTCTCGGCACCTCAGATAAAGGCCAGAGTATTAACTAAATGCAACACTAACTTCTTCATTATAGCCAGTATCAACTAAATTCAACACTAACTTCTTCCCTATAGCCAGTTTCAACTAAATTCAACACTAACTTCTTCCCTATAGCCTGTTTCAACTAAATTCAACACTAACTTCTTCCCTATAGCCAGTATCAACGAAATTGAACACTAATTTCTCGCCACCTCAGGCAATGGCCAGAGTATTACCTAAATTCAACACTGACATTTCCCATATCCCCAGCATCAACTAATCCCAACACTAACATTTCCCGTATCCCCAGTATCAACTAATCCCAATACTAATTTCTTCCTTATCCTCAGTATTACCTAAATTCAACACTAACTTTTCCCATATCTCCAGTATCAACTATATTCAACACTAACTTTTCCCATATCTCCAGTATCAACTAAATTCAACACTAACTTCTCACCACCTCAGGTAAAGGCCCCAGTATTTGGGACGAGTTTACCAAGATCAGTGGCAATATTGAAGATGGACAAGACGCGAAAACAGCTGCTGATGGCTACACCAATGCTCAGGGGGATGTACAATTGTTAAAGTATCTGGGTGTAAGTCTGAGCAATTAGAAAGTTATATCAAAATTGGTTTTGTTTGTTGTGTGGCTTGTTACAATTATCATGTGTAACTTATACAATTTTAAAAAAAACATGAGTATAGAAGGCAGCTGGTTTATAAATAACATGAACAGAAACACATTGAAAAACGTTGACTACATCATAAGACACAACGGCCTGGAAAGAACGGTAACGGAAGATATAGTGACGGACAACTGAGCCGGAACAAAAACAAAAAGGCGATTTCACCAAGATGTAAAGGAATGATTGGGCATGACTTTAGAGCAAGGATAGAGATTTAGCAAACAGATCGATTTTTTTTTCAGTATGACAGTCATGAGAGCGGCGCTCTCCGAAGGACGTGCTACATGATGATGAAATGATACAATATGCATGACTTCTTATTTTCACGATGCTGTTCCATTCAAAGTGCATAGTAACCGGGATCAAAGCATAATGTGTATTCTTACAGTTCAAATGTCTGCAGCAATGTATTTCAGATGGATGGGCGAGCAAAGTCTATCCATAACTACTTTATAAGTCTCCATTTACAATAATCTGGAAATGTTGCAGTGACGTTTTCAACTGTTTATGGAAGTTTACACTCTCTTTGTTAGATTATTTGTTTCGTCCAAATTTTCCATCCAAACAGTAGGGCTGCAAAATAATGTTTGAAATCAGCAGGGAAACTATCGCGACCTAACTCAAGATTGTTTATGATGCGGTGATATTTCCCTTTATACATGACGTTTGAGTTGGGGAAGGTATAAACAGCAAGGAAGGGAACTGACGACTCCAACTCACATAGACTGCGGATTAGTCCATGAAGAGTTATCATCATCCCCGACGGCAGTTGCTGTCATGGAACCCACCTTTACCTCTACCTTTGGGACGATGGAGCTAACGTCTGGTCAGGCAAAACACGCTGATACGAGAATGTTAGCCAGTGTCAGGAGAAATATACTGGCCAAAACCATCACCTGACCTCCTCGTTCGTCGTTCTGGAAACAGGATGTTGTCGAGGACAACAGTCTGGCTAACAAGGTGAGTTTCGACGTGATCCCCGTAGTAGTGAGCGACACGCAGATGAGTCCAAGCATAGCACAACCGCCTGAAGTATCCCGGTCTTCCTTCATCAGCACTCTCGGAATGTGAGGAAAACTACTGCAACATGTCACGTAACGCCCTTTTCAGGGCGCATATAAGAGTAACCTATTCAGTATGGACATTCCAAACAACAACAACCTTTACCTTTACGACCCTTTAATACAAAAGCGAAACATGGACAGTCTATAGCAGGCATGTAACTCCACAGAATAGGTCTTAAGGACACCGCCAAATGCGATTGTGAAGCACCCAAGCAAACACCAGAACACACCCTGCAGGATTACCCTACTTATGCAGACCAAAGAGAGGTAGGGCCCGGCGGATTGGCCATGCATGACAAAAGTATTGGGCGACCAACGGAGACTTCAAACACAGTCTCCTTCTTGAGCATGACCCGACTAGAAGTACATCATCAGTTAATCGAACTTGAAGGATAAGAATAAGAATAAGAAACTATTTCACTCTTATCTTCTGTATTCTAATTCTGATATATCATGCTCATTGTGAGGCTGACGATTCCGCCATGTAGAAACATTATTTTGTTAATTAGCTATTCATGTTCTTGCAGTTGCTGCTAATGCCACTCGAACGTGGGCTAGATACGCCTGACGACTTTCTTTGAAGGTGGGTTACAGTGGCTCTCCTCATCACCCGAGGCGAACTTGAGAAAGTGGGCGCGGTCCTCCAGGTTGTAGTGTCATGCGATGCTCCTGAGTAAGTTCATCAGTTTGGGGATTGCAGTGTCGATCTCCACCTCTAGGGAGGCTGCTATTCAATAGCGTGTTTCTAGGGAGAACTACTTAGAAGTGATTAGGGGTTCTTGGTCAGTATTTTTGACCTGACCCTGACTAACATAGTCTGATCGGTATGTTTTGCGTGACCCTAGCTAATATAGTCTGATCGATCTTTTACGTGACCCTGACTAATATAGTCCGATCGGTATGTTTCACGTGACCCTGACTGACATAGTCTGATCGGTATGTTTTACGTGACCCTGCCTAATATAGTATGATCGATATGTTTTACGTGATCCTGACTAACATAGTCTGATTTGTATGTTTTACGTGACGTGACTAGCATAGTCTGATCGGTATTTTTTACGTGACCCTGACTAATATAGTATGATTAATATAGTTTGCCTGACCCTCACTGACATTGTCAGATCAGTATGTTTTATCTGACCCTGACTAACAAAATATGATCGTTATGTTTCCTCTATCCCTGACTAATATAGTCTGATCGGTATGTTTTACCTGACCCTGACTAATATAGTCTGATTAGTTTAGTTTGCCTAACCCTGACTGACATAGTCTGATCAGTAAGTTTTATCTCACCCTGACTAGCAAGTCTGATCAGTATGTTGTATCTGACCCCGACTCACATAGTCTGAACAGTAATTTTTTTCTCAAGCCCCACTAACATAGTATGATCAGTATGGTTTACACGACCGTGGCTAGCATAGTCTAACCAGTATGTTTTAACTGACCCCGACTTACCAATTCTTCAAAATAAGCAATAAATCGCTTTTACGTAAGCATACACGCGGTCAGCAGAGCCGCTGATCTGAAGAAAAATACAAGTAAAACACAATGCCCCAGAAACCATTACTGCCCAAAGCAGGACATCAAGCTAGGAGAGGAAACCATTGAGGTTGTCAAGAGATACGTGTCACCCACTAATCGACCATAACATCTCTAAAAGACGATGCACAACTTCGTATTCCTTTATCTCTATTAAGCCAATACTCAAAGAAATGAAAGATACCACGCCAAAAGCACACACTTTCAACTCAAACTTCGTTCTAGCGATGATTTAGGAATACGATTTTTTAGAACTGGTGTAAAACAGATACTTAGTAGCTTAGAGTCACTCAGAGAGTAATAGAACAGCTTGTACTAACAATATAAATACCGGAAAAGATCCGGAAGGAAAAATGTGTTTCGGGGAGTTGTGGAAGGAGTAATATCACGCAAACATTTATGGGCTGGACATGTGGGACGCATGCCTGGCAACATAAGGACACGCAGAACACCGTTTTAGTGGCTATATACCTGTACACATCCACTTTCTCGCCCGCCTATACAATGGCAAGATGGATTAACTAAAGATATATGCCCGCATTGGTACGGCACTGCAAACAATCGGGACGAACACACGATATTGTTGACTTCTTCGCATACCTGGCGGACGCCGAGGACGATGTCATAATCGGATAAACGTATGTTTTGTTTTTTAACTATTTCTCTTCGTTGGTCATCTTTAGGTGTCTCACTACAAGTTCTCACTGTCTTGGCCACGTCTTATGCCAATTGGAACTGCTGATGTCACCAACAGCGATGGGATTCGATATTACAACGAGCTTATCAACGATCTACTTCTGAACAATATCAAGCCATGGGTGACGCTCCATCACTGGGACCTACCGCAGAAGTTGCAGGACTTGGGCGGATGGGCAAACGAGTCGTCTGTGCAGTGGTTCACGGACTATGCTGATCTGTGTTTTAAAACGTTTGGTGACCGGGTAAGAAATTGTGGTTTTAAAAGAGTTCTGAACGTTAAAAATAGTCTCACAGCAGGCACGTTATTCGTCGATGAGGTGTTAGAGGCATCATGGTTTTTCGAGGGGACAGATTATGAATGGCATGGATACTAATAGCTCTCAGGATGTACGATATGATATCACATTCCTTGTTAAGGTCCTCTCTCTCTTCGACCTACGTTTGGCTACAAACTGTTGCATCCATCATTATTTTTATTATGCATCAATTGCAGTGTTATCATCTGTTTGTTTGTGTATGTACAAGTTGTTGTGTTTACGTTTGGGACTCGATGAACTGTCCATAGGAGCGGACTACGGCAGTGCGGGGCTGAATGGGTTCGATGCTTGCCTGCTGACAATGAGGGCAAAGAATCGAATCGTCGGTAAGACATGTTGTTTTTATGTTGTGAGTGAAATACAAAATCAAAACAGCACACGACAGCAGTGGCAATGCGGCCTCTAATTCTAAGCCTAAAAACCACTCTACCATCCTTGTATTTACCCTCAACATGTTATCCCCATCAACATTTCACCCATTTTGCATGTTTCCAGAAGGTTCGAGCAGATCATCAAAGGGCCTTGTATTGCTCCACAGTCACATGTCTCATCATCCATGTACCCCCATCTCTTCAATTTCTTCCTGCATTGTGGTACACCAAATCGGAGTCTATTTATCGACTTCCATGTTGCGTAAAGCAAACGATGTTCAGGCACATATTCTCAAATCAGCTCCTCCATTTAGGGAACCTGCGTCAGCTAAATCCACTTTTCGATTTGGTGAATTTCTGGACTGTCTATACTTTAATCATGTGTATTGTATCTAATATAAAAACATAGGGTGACTTGAGCAGTACAGAACATGCACTCTGCGTTTGACGGTGCCCGTAACAGATAAGCTATCATTGTGTGAAGTCTTACTATTGGACATTTCCAACGATTACCGCTAAGAGGCTACACAGAAACATAGTGTAATGTGTATGTTAACTGATCTAATTTATCTCCCAATTCTGACAAAGAAAATGTTTGTCACATATGAATTATGCAAACGGAGAAATACATATTAGAGAACTGACTGAACTGTGTATCAGCTTTT
Organism: Ariolimax columbianus; assembly: GCA_036924085.1. Classification (NCBI taxonomy): domain Eukaryota; kingdom Metazoa; phylum Mollusca; class Gastropoda; order Stylommatophora; family Arionidae; genus Ariolimax; species Ariolimax columbianus. Next base: position 17,134,073 of record JAVGWX010000011.1, read on the forward strand.
TTACTGAAATGGTGTGATAAGTTCCTTTCCAACTGACATTTGAGTAGGCTTATGTATGGCAAGGGCAGTAGAACAAAATAAGAATAATAGGATTAGTGCAGTTGTAGAGTATTTGCTTTCTACAGCAAAGATGTGGAGTTCAACTCCTACAACCATTACGCTCTAGTAAATCCAGTTAATCTGTAAATTAGTACCTGTAGAAAGACTAGAGGTATAAAAGGCAGCCGGGAATGGAACTGGCCACCCTACTACATATAGGATGTAACTTAGTATGCAGAAGTATCCAACAATTTCATTACACGGCATGCATGTAACTACTATGGAGCGAACCATTGCATTATAATGAATCATGTGGCGACATGAGATCAAGCTTGACCCATTTGCAGCCAGAACTATGTATTTTAACCTGTCTGCAACTTAGATGACGCTCGCAATTTCTCGTAGCTGCCCCAAACATCAAAGGAGAAAATAAATATCCCGAATGTTATTACGTTGAAGATAGTCCCCGAGCAAGCACTGTTGTAGGGGATGAAGTATTAGAGACCTCATTGCATTTTTTTTTCTTAGCCACTCGTATTGGGTGCCATGTTCCTGACGAATGTTCTCTGGAAGCGGGTTTGCAGAGGCCAATATTGCTGATAAAGGTGGATCTGCACCATACTGGTTGTAGTGCAATGCAAGATTTTATAACAGGTGCACAGCTACGGTTATCACAATGTCGGTTCCCAGCAAGATGGTCAGGATGCCGTAACACGGCCATTATTCAGGTGCACGACATGGAAGTTGGTTAGTTTCTGTGTCAGTAAGCCGAACTTAAATATGTGGTTAATTATTACACCAGGGAACTCCTTAAAACTGGAAAATCTTCTTCTGCGGACTCCATGTAAAAGAATGTATGTCGTTGTGTAGAAGTTTACATCGAATTTGCAATTTATGCACTTTTCGGCCTGGCTCACTCGATGAATTTTTTAATGCCACGATTGCCTTACCACAGCGATCCCTATGCACTTAGCCAGAATGCACTTATGTACTATTGTACTACCGGCTGCAGCCTGTTTCTAGGGCCGCCACTTGGAGACGTAATAGGGTCTTAGTCAGCTTCACTTTGTTGACACTGATGCAGGCAGCAAACTATGAGTCACTGGCTGCTCTCAGCTCATTCACTGTGTTGTTATATTCGGCCTCTATATCTGGAAACGAACCCGGTATATCTACTATTAGAAGCGAAATCACTATCTCTCTTCTACTCGTACACTCACTTGTTACATTTATAAGATATATCATAACAAGGTTGATGCTGTACAGTTAATCTTAGTATAAAGAATACAAATCAGAAAATTACAGCATAGACAGACTAATCAGAGATGAGGAAAGATATTCAGACTCGGAATGGGATAGTGCAGACTCAAGGCCCACCTCCACAAAATGGGTCTCAGAGACACCGACACGTACGATTGTGGAGCATCCAAACAAACACCAGAACATTTCCTACAGGATTACCTCACATATGTAGACCAAAGAGCGGCAGACTGGCCATGGGGAGCGACCATGCTCAAAACGTTGTGACGGACCGGCGAAGACTTGAAACGTTCAATCTTGTTCATGAACCTCCCACGGCTTCAGGCATAACATCCGTTGATCGAGGAAGAAGAAGGACAAGACAAAGAAGAAGCAGACGGAAAAGAGAAAGAAGAAAAAGAAGAAGACAAAGAAGAAAAAGAAGACGGGTGAACAAATTAAAAAGTGTAAATATATAAGACACTGAACAAGAAAAATATACTTAACCTCTGTTACGACCAAAATAGCCTTCACATGGGACAACATGCAACTCTAATACGAATAACTGGGACAATCACATTCGTATCACTGAACACCGACAGGTGTTACTACAGGGAATATGAAACACACATGTCGGTGTCATTAATGATTCATCTATCTACTGTAAATAACGTATATAGTCATCACTATACATGTCCCATTATAAACGAAACGTGTATCTCGGAACCATCGAGGTCAGTATGCGGTACCTGACTGAACACGCGTACCAGTTCCCCACAACTCTTGTTAGTGTTGATCATGTACTACATTCTTGGAAGGTTACAGTGGTCATGTACTACATTCTTGGAAGGTTACTCTTGTCAGATCATTTTCAACCACGTTCAGTTCAGTTCAGTTCGAATCAGTGCAGTTCAAATCAGTTCAGTTCAATTCAGTTCAGTTCTGTTAAATTTAGTTAAGTTACGTGTATAAACGTAGTTTAGTTTAGTCCAGTTCAAGTCTCCTTTACCATGTTCAGTTAAGTGCAGTTAAGTTCAGTTCAGTTAAGTTTATTTCAGTTTAGTTCTAGTAAGTTTATTTCAGTTTAGCTCATTTCAGTTTAGATCAGTTTAGTCAGTTCAGTTCAGTTTAGTTCAATGTAGTTTAGTTTAGCTCAGTTTAGTTGTTTAGTTCAACTTAGTTCATTGCAGTTTGGTTTAGTTCAGTTTAGTTCAGCTCAGTTTAATTAATTTTAGTTTTGTTTAGTTTAGTTCCGATTAATTCAACTCAGTTCTGTTTAGTTCAGTTTAGTTCAGCTCAGTTTAGTTCAGTTCAAATCCCCTCTCCAATGTTCAGTTATGTTTAGTTCAGTTCAAGTCCCCTCTTCAATGTTCAGTTCAGTTTAGTTCAGTTCATTTCAGTGCAGTTTAGTTCAGCTCAGTTCAGTTCAGTCTAATTTAATTCAGTTCAGTTCAGGCTCGTTCAGTTCAGTTCGGTTCAGCTTAGTTCAGCTAAGTTCAGTTCAGTTCAGATCCGTTTAGTTCAGCTCAAGTTCTCTCTTCACGTTGATGACCATCTGGAAGGATTTCCAGAGTAATAAATCTCTAGTATTAATATTGCAACCTGACAGGCTTTTTCCAGTTCATCTCCTGAATATATTCACCGTTGCCTATCTTTTGAACGACTGCCTTCCATCCTACCTTACAGTATTGTCTTCAACAAGGGGGTATGTCTTGTTATTATTGGTAAAAGACTGTCTAGTTTTTATTCCGATCAATAATTCTCTTTTCAACCCCCAACGCTTGCAACACCTCTCCATTTTTTTCTGCACTTTCCCCGAAATGCGACCCAATAGTATATATACCCACTTTTCGAAGGCTTCGACTGTTTTTTTTCAACATGCTTTTCAGCGTCCATGTTTCTGCACCATAGGTAATGGCTCAGTGACAGAACCGGCCACAATATCTATGAGACAACTAACAAATCACAACAGAAACATGGCTGTATGCAGGATAGGCAGAATGTATCTTCAAGACAGCAAATCACAACAGAAACATGACTTCATGCCGGATGGGCAGAATGTATCTTCAAGACAACAAATCACAACAGAAACATGACTTCATGCCGGATGGGCAGAATGTATCTTCAAGACAACAAACAAATCACAATAGAAACATGACTTTATGCCGGATGGGCAGAATGTATCTTCAAGACAAAAAATCCCAACAGAAACATGACTTTATGCAGGATGGACGGTTTACGTTTGCAGCCATATTGTAATGGTCCAGAAAAGTGTGCCACATCGTTCGTCAGTTATGAAATAGTGTGGATCAAACAAAAAATTGTCCCACTAAATAATGAACAAATTAGACAAAAACTAAACGTCTATAAAGTTCAGAGTTTCACATAAACACATATATATATATATATATATATATATATATTAGAAAAGCACACACAAATATACACCATATATATAGTTACACGCACACACACACCGATGTGCCTGGTTCAAACCATGGTGCGTGGGATTGATGGACCGGGCTTGCCGTTAATATTCTTCATTTATTCACTGCTTCTCTCAGTCTACCCGTCTGTGAATGGGTACCTGACGTTCTGTCAGTGACGGAAAGCAATGAACAAGATATGGTCTTTTACAATGTAGTCTCTAACACTTCATCTCTGACAGCAGTCTATGATATCTTTATCTTGTCATACCGATCACATACTGAGCACACAACAAAAATGCAACACGTACACAGGGAGTGCAGTGTGTGTATCTAACCCCACGCAAACTGTAATATAGCTTCATAGCCACTAACAGCTTTCCGTTTCATTACCTCTAGGTAAAGCTATGGACTACCATCGAAGATCCAGTAACGTTAGCGTACAAAGGTTACGAAACAGGCGAGGATGCACCTGGCTTGAAAAGACCTGATTTAGTTTACGATGTTGGTCATAACTTAATACGAGCACACGTCGAGGCGTACATATTATACAGAGACACATACAAGGCCAAGCAAGCAGGTCATAAGGCTGTCGGTGATTGTTGTTCTTTTTGCTTTAGCTTATTCTTCTTCTTCGTTGTCTTCGTCTGATTCTTCTTCTTCTTCTTCTTCTTCTTCTTCTTCGTATTCTTCTTCTTCTCCTTCTTCTTCTTCTTCTACTTTGTTCGTTCTGAAAATCCCGCTACCAAACCTTGAAAAAGCATTCCGGAAAACGGAATGCGATATGTCATAGTTTACAGCTTGTTTACGATGTTTGCAACTTTCGGTCCGACACATCCGACTTCAGCAGGCATTTTTGATTATCAGCTTAGTCTTCCCTCTTCGATCTCTTTTCCTGGCAATTGCACACTTTTTCAATTCTGAGATCATACCAGCCATGATCTACGTATGTGATGTATTGAATTTGCGCAACGCGGATGCAGAGAAAATACGAGTTATCCTGCTAGCGATGGAAAGAGTCGTTCATGGGATCTCGATCAGAGATCGAATCTACAATTCTGAAATAAGAGAAAGCACTCTATTTCGAGAGATAGTGGATGCTGCTTTGTCTCGCAAATAACTTGGGCTGGGCAAGTTGGACGAATGCCAGATAAGAGATAGACAATCAGAACAAAGTTTTGGTGGCCACATGATTATCACGCCCACCCAGCCCCCCACCCAAACGATGACGAGATTGTCTTCTGTGAGAGCCAGGTCCGAAATGGTACGACACGGCGAAAGATATGACTGAAGACTGCATACAGGATATTGTCTGCTACCTCTCATACGGTACACCCTCCAGAATGAAGAAGAGGATATTGTTTTTTATTGGATATATATATATATATATATATATATATATATATATATATATATATATATATATATACATCTCTTAGTCGCCCCTTAGTCGTCTTGTCCTTGACTTGCTACTGGAGTCGGGCGGCACGAGACGAGATAGTGAGAATAACAAGTGGCGTAGTTAATCCTTACTAAAAATAGCGCTATCGCCTTTGCCTTTGTATATATATATATATATAAATATAACTGACATGAGAATTGCGAAATGGATAACCAGAAGAGAATAGGAAGGGCCAAATCTAGTGGCTATTCGGAGTGATCTGCCGCTACTTTGTGTATGACAAGAACAAGAATTACACCTATGCCCTACAGACAAAATGTCGTAAGAGGCTACAAACTTTGTGACTAGGAATTAGACCAGCCATGATGATAAGGTGGTTTTCTTAAAGCAGCATAGATACCCCTATGCCCTACAGACAATATGTTGAAATAGGCTTCAAAATTTGTGACTAGGAATTACACCAGCCTTGATGGTAAAGTGGTTTTATTAAAGCAGCATAGATACCCCTATGCCCTACAGACAATACGTCGTAAGAGGCTACAAACTTTGTGACTAGGAATTACACCAGCCATGATGATAAGGTGGTTTTCTTAAAGCAGCATAGATACCCCTATGCCCTACAGACAATATGTCGTAAGAGGCTACAAACTTCGTGACTAGGAATTATACCAGCCATGATGGTAAGGTGGTTTTCTTAAAGCAGCATAGATACCCCTAACAGGCTGCGGGGCTACTTTGCTGTAGTGTTTGAGTCTATTAAAATAGACTCGCATATCGGTTAACCACCATATATGCATTTGGCACAACGCAGCAGAGTAATAAACTGCACGAGCCTAGCCCGTAAGCAAGAATTCCTTCTCCTGGATACATCCAGTTAAATCCAGAGCTGGGACATGCACAGGGGCATCCACCCCTGTAGAAGTACAGGCCGACTAAGTCTAAGACCAATGTATGTATATCGTTCACTGTTGCTATCTGCTATAATTCGTTGCATTAGCATACAATAATATATTATTAACTTCCGTTGAACGTTCTTCTGTCTTCTGATATGGTAGGGTCAAAGTAAAGATAATTCAAGTGCAAACACTTTTGTCACGGATAACAGTTCATTGGTTTTTTTAGTCTATATATCGTTTTAATGAAGTGAACAAGTTATCTGTAACTCAGCTCATGTCAAACGTATCAATAGTTACGCGGATAGTATGTCACAGTATGTCTGAAAGAAACTCATTCCCTTGCCAAAACTCCAGCCACCCCAACAGTCATAGCCAGGCAATCCTGGATATCTTAGTGACATCGTCTTCTTGGTCTACCCCTTTCTCTTTTACCTGGCACCATACCTTTCATAACTGGTCTCTCAAGACCGTTGTGTCTCTTGATGTGCACAAAGTAATTGCATTTTCTAGCCAAAATAGAATTGATAAACCAGTTCTCCTCTATGCTCAACTCTTGCCGAATGTCTACATTTGTCGTGTTCTCTGTCCATTGTACACATCCATAGAACCGCTGCAGCCTCGCCTTATTTTAATTCTCTGTCCAAGGTAATCTGAAGATCATTCTGTAATATTTTGACTCGAATGATTCAAATATTTGTCTGGAAGTTTTCGTAATAGTCCATAATTCACTGCCATAAGCTGCAACAGGAAAAACACAGGCTCTAAAGACTTTAACATCCATCATTGTGTTGGTAATCTGCCATAATCTCTTCAGGTTGTTCAGTCTCTGCATTGCCATAGCTAGTCATCTTCTGATTTATTTCGAGCAGTCGCCATTTTTGTCAATTCCGGAGCCCAGATATTCAAAATGTGTGACCTGATCTACTTCCTCACAACCCACAGTAAATTTATGCTGGCATTGTGTTTTGTCGGTGGTCATTATCTTTGTTTTATTTATGTTTATAAACAGGTTTTGATCTTGACTATGTCTATTTAGAGCTGAAATTAGCTGCTCTAGCCCTTCTGCACTTCTTGATAGTATCACTGTGCCATCTGAGTATCGTAACTCTGGAATCTCGTACCCCCCAATCGTAAATGGGTCGAAACTTTCAATGTTCTCGTCTTCTCCAACATTTCTCATTATACATTCCGCATATATGTTGTACAGATAAGGTGAGAGGATACATCCCTGTCTTACTCCCTTTTTTACTGCAAACCAATCTGATGTTTGCCCAGATACTCGGACAGCAGCTTATTGATCTTGGTATTTATGTTTCAATGATATGAATAATATTTCCTTTGATTCTAAGACCTACACTAATTGAAAAAAAATATGACCCATTAATCAGTGTAACTTCACCTAAGACACAAATAATCGTTGCATCAGAGATGGGAAAAGAAAAACAGGTATATGACCCAAGGCACTATATATGGACATAAGATAAAGCTCAACAGACTAAAATCAAGATGAAGTTTCTTACAGTCAACCCAGCCCCTACAGACCAGTCCTGGAGAACGCCGCAACGAAAGTCGGTGCCACCTATCTTCAGTTTGTTGAATAGGTGGTACCTGAGTCTAGTGTGGCCAGTGCGAAGTCTGAAAACCACGACCTGCTCTTTTCTGTTTAACTGGTAATAGGCATCGTTTTTGGTGTAGCCAGTATATTCGGTTTCCCATTTGGTCATGTATCTAGCTCTAATAAGCCGTTTTGACTCCTCGTATGTCATACTAGTATCAGGTTGTGGTAGTTTTGCACCTTCTTTTGACAAGGGAAATAAGTACGTATCTTTGACTGAACCTTCACGTCGTCTGAGCGTTATCCGGTCGCTATAGAGAGCAGGTATGCGTAATTTTGTAACCTGACATGCTTACTGTGAGCGGCGACTAAGGAGGGTTGCGCTTGATACTGGCTTACTTATTCTGTAGAAACGTAAGTCGTAAAACTCTCAAACCAATACGTCTTGCATTTGTTAAAATCATATGTGTTTATAATCTGGAGCTAAAAAAATGCTGCTGTTGACGCTGATGATGATGATCCTGATTATGATGATTATAATGTTACAAATAGATGGACTGATACGTTTTAAATGTATGTTTACAGGAGAAGTTGGCCTCACCCTTAAAACAGATTGGTTTATTCCTAAATCCGACGACGCTTCTGACGTCTCTGCAGCAGAAAGAGCCATAGCCTTCAGATTTGGATGGTTTGCAGATCCGTTGTTCAACGGTGACTATCCACCTGTTATGAAAGAGCGTGTGGCTCTAAGGAGGGCTGATTTAGGACTGCTGCATGAGAAATTTCCAGAATTTACAGATGCAGAGAAATTGAAGATCAAAGGTAAGACATTAGCATTTCTATCGAATAATTAAATAAAGCGACCATCAATATTGAGAAAGAAGAGGAAAAAAAGGGACCCAATATTCTTTCTATAATTGTTGTAACGCAGCTGAAGATAGTTGTGCATATGTTTAGCAATCTCAATATTTAAAACAAACTGCTACAGAAACCATCACCGAACAATTGATATGGCGTGTCGCTCCTGCATCTGTCGCTTATGCTTCACATAACCTTAATTAGGGACATGACAACCATAAAGCTAGCAATGCTCGTCTTGTGAACCAATGTTCTACAGACTCCAGAAACGGACTTCTTGCGAGAGAGCTAAAGAGTGGACACATTTTTCGTACATTTGACACAAATTACGTAAAACAACAAATAATGATATTCCATTGATATAAATTTATATTCCTATTCAGAAGGGCCGGTATGGTCGATGATTGATGATAGGAAAGCTAGGTAGTAAACATCACCATCATCAAGTGCCCTGCCGATTGCTATTCGCGATCATGGACCAACATGTCTTCTTATCACGTGACTCTGTTATGAGCTCTCTCGTTGATTGTCTCGCACGCCACGATCAAGATGTCCAATAGTTTCTCTCTTTGTCTCCCCATGTCCCTCTTTTCAGCGAATCTGCCCGATGTCACCGTGTGTTCCAGACCGTCTCTTCTAATGGCATGCCCGGAAAAAATATGACTGTCGTATATTTTGTTTTTGCCATAACCTGTCTTTGTGTATGTGCCTCCACAAGAATACCGTTATTCGATTTATGTGCAGTCAATGGACTTTTCAACATTCTTCAGTAATACCATATTTATGTTGCCTCCAAGGATCTCTGTATGTGTCTGTTTATTATCTATTACTCGCTGCCGTATGTACGTCCTGATTCTAAGTATCATCCAATAACTATCTTGCGTTTATTCAGTGATATGCTTTTGTTGCACTAAATTTCCTTCATACTCTGGGGAACTGATTTTGTTTTGGCTATTCTATTCTTTATTTCATACGTGCATCTCATATCAGAACTGATGTGGGTGTCCAAGTATTGAAATGCGTATACATGTTTGAGTTCCATCTCAGTCTCCTTGATACAGCAAATTGAAGATGTGTATGTCTTAGATACCACCATTACTTCGGATTTCTTATGATTTATTATATAGGGGGTAATGGAGTTCTGAAATATGAATGTATCTAACTAGGACATTGGTGTGTGGGTGTCAGCTTACGGAATACTTTAATTCTTCTCTCTCTCTCTCTCTCTCTCTCTCTCTCTCTCTCTCTCTCTCTCTCTCTCTCTCTTATGGCAAGGTGATTCCTTCACCTCAAAGTCCGTCGTTAAAATCTGGGCTTCTTATTACTTCACATACTTTTCTGGCGTTAAATATGTTTTTGGAATGCAGAAAAAATATTATTGGAGTGATAGTTTTCCATAAAAAAACATACTTTATTTCTATGTAGGCGCTATTGACTTTCTGGCTATCGACAATTCCCAGACTAAATTGGTTTCCGAGAAAGTCAGTTCAGATAAAGGCTTCTTGCATGATCAAGACATTTCGTTGGAGACAAACACGTCATATCCCGGGTAAGTGGTGTAACAAGCTAAGCATTTAGTTAACGGTCTATTTAGTGCTGAGTGTCTTAGCGTGGTCACAGTTAGAATGTGTGTCACTGGTGTCAAATGGATTGGGTTCGATTCTTGTTTTCGACACTTTTGCTGATCATATTTATGAAAGTTTGTATGTGCACTTCCCTGGTACGTTTAACCAGCTGTAAATAGGTTAGTGTATGCTTGTGTATGTTAGTGTGTGTGTGTGCATGTATGTGTGTGTGTATTGATGTATGTACGTATGTATGTATGTGTGAATGTATTTATCTATGTATATATGTATGTATGCTATAGCAGAGCTATCTTTTAATGCTGGTTTTACACGCCGTGTCGTCTAGTGGATTGTTTCTCATTTTCCCGTAATTATCGACCTTGCAAATAATCTAACAGGAATAACGTCCTCTTTATAACTGAAACTCATGGATAATATGTGTGTGCATATCCTGTCACTTACGGCATTATTGCGTATCTATATATTACTAATTACGACATCGAAATCTGTCAGCAGCTAGCTAGGTGGAAATCTCGGAAACTTCTCCCAGTTATATTGTCTATCTATCAAAGTGCAGCTTGTTCTTTAATTTATAAACTAACTTTCTTGTGACCTCGTAGTTCCTCTTCCTCCTCTGACAGTGTAGTTTGTCTGGCGGATTTATGGCAGTCTGCAGAATTATTTTCGTCGGAACTGCGCTGTAGAATAACATTTTCGAAACATGGGTTTGTGGGTATGTTTTCTGAGGAGTCTTAATGTACACCGCACTTTCGATTAGGTGGCTACGACAAACTCTTCTGAACAATTTGATTTGAACATTTCGTACATTCTGACAGTTATCGAGACATTCTGTGAGATGTAGGTGCACGTCTTACACAGTTTTCCTACAATCGCGTTCGTGTCAGTTGTCAGAGGCTCTGTTCGAACCCGCTAACTCATGTTGTACATTCATAGTTTTCCCTCGAAATAATCAGTCTTCTCTCGCTCTGTCCAAGTGATCAGCTTTATCCAATTTTTCTACAATTCATCAATAACACGATGTATGTGAAAATTATAGGCGTTGTCCCGAATTGATACCCTCGCACGATCGGTTTACTCTCTTTTCCATCAGATCATCAAGAACTGATGTCCGTGAAATTCGCTAATACGTCGTCACCAACCGAGTCAATTGCAGTGATCATATTTCTATGTCTTACTGCTGGGGAAGCACAACCGTTCATTTCATTTAGGAAGACAATTACCAAATTAACAAAGTAGAATATCCTTCCAATTAGCTCTCTTTCACATGAATTGTTCTTCTGTTTTAGTATCCCCTTATTAGCCACCCTATTCAATATGGCCGCTGATCACGAGGTATTTCTGTCTCCATCCCGTTGACCACCGAGTCGCTAGAGTTATGATTGTGTCTGCGACACTTGTCAGTCTAAGAAGTTCCTCCCATCTGGAGCCATATGCACTTCACAGACAATATGGCTACTCTGTCAATCTTATAGTGAAATATTGTCCCCAAAATTCCCATTTCGATCAAATTCCCTACCCATGGCTCGCGTCCAAGCGACTACGTCAAATGGGCGTACCTACTATCTTCACTAAATTCTGGCGACAACAAGCAACTACAAGATTGGCGATTTGCTAGCGAATATATGTATATGTGTATATCTATAAGTATGTATGAATACATGCATGTATGTATGTATGTATGTATGTATGTACGTACGTACGTATGTATATATGTACGTCTGTATGTATGTATGTAAATGTAGGCCTACCTTTTCAGGCTGGAGTATCGCCCAGAAAATAACATAGGCAGTGACAGACGCCTCGCGGGATTTGGTCTGAAAGACCTATTGACGCACGTCACAGCTAACTATCAGAACCCAGCTATTTATGTGGCAAATAACGGACTAAGGACGTGTGGGACTCTGAAAGATCAGAGCAGAATAGACTACATTAGAGAATACAGCAACAACGTCCTGCAAGGTGAGAATGTTATGTGTTCTTCTTAATCTTCTTCTTCTTCTTCTTTTTATTCTTCGTCTTTGTCGTCTTTTTCTTATTCGTATACCCGTCTTCTTCTTTGTCGTCTTCTTCTTCTTCATCTTATTCTTCTTCCACTTTTTTTTTCTCCTTCGTCTTCTTCTTCTTCTCATTCTTATTTTTTCGTTTTCTGCTTCTTCATCTTTTCTTCCTCTTCTACTCAATTTGCTTTTTCTTTTACTTATTCGTTTGCCTTAAGATTCTCTTTTCAATACATCTAACAAATGCAGCAGTCAACTAGCGGCTTTGTGCACAATTATTGTTGGAAGTCATCATTCTAATCTTTCAGTCCACGGTATTCTAAGAACATTTCTATAACATTTCGATTCAAAGGACTTGCTTTTCTTTCTTGAGCTTATGGTAATTGTCCATGATTCGAAGCCGTATGCTAACACTAGGAAAATACAGGTTCTCTAAATTTTCACTTTTACTGGTATGCAGGTATTCTGCCTTATTTTCCTTATGTTGTGTAGCCTATTAGTTGTCATTGCTAATCTCATTCTGATGTCCTTTGAGCAGTTGTCATTGCTATCAATTGAAGGTCCCATTTACTCGAAGTTCGTGACCTATTCTATTTTCACAACCCCCCGATTTTGAATGTATATTGATTTCTTGTTTTGTCGGTGGTTATTTTTTTTTTTTTTTTTCCGTTTGCTTTTATTTTATTTATTCCCCAAGGCGTGTGTGCGTTACACTGTGGTTTTTATTTTGCGCCTGTCGGCCCAGTGCATCCAACTTCAGCATGCATTTTATGTAAGGGTCTGCTGCCTCCTGCATTTTCTAAGGGTTTGCTTCACCGGGGTAACGGCCGGTGCTGTTTTTTTTTTTTTTTTTTTTTTTTTTTTTTTTTTTTTTTTTTTTTTTTTTTGCGTTCGCCTTATTTCTCTAATCCCTAAGGCGGTGTGCGTTGCACTGTGGTTTCTATTTTGCGCCTGTCGGCCCAGTGCATCCGACTTCAGCATGCATTTTATGTAAGGGTCTGCTTCCTCCTGCATTTTCTAAGGGTTTGCTTCCCCGGGGTAACGGCCGGTGCTGTGATGGGGATCGAACCCAGCACCTTCTGATTGTGAGCCGTGCCACTTAACCACTAGGCTACGCCGTCCCCTGGTTATTATCTCTCTTTTGTTTATGTGTACATTGGTTTTTATGTTCGCTGTATCTGCTTACGACTGCAATTAACTGCTCTAACACTCTGCACTGTTTAATAGTATCACTGTGCATCTGCCTATCCTAGCACTTGGATCTTGTATCCGCCGATTGTTAAGGGATCGTAACTTTCGATATATTCATCTTCTCTAACGTTCCTCAGTATGCACTCTCCATACATGTTCAAAAGGTATTGTTAGAGGATAGATACCTGCCTAACTCCAATGCGTACTTCGAACTAGTCTGATGTTTCATCAGATACTCTTACAGCAGCTTCTTGTTCCTGATATAATGAATCGATTAGATGTACTGAAAACCCATGTCTTGATTTTCCAAAAATAACATAATTTATCTTACAACGATTTTTTTAAAATTTGACAGCAATCAAAGCCGGAAGTGACATTAGAGGCTATTTTGTTTGGTCGCTTGTTGATGGCTTCGACTGGAACCATGGTTACACTACTAAAACAGGACTTTACTACGTTGATATGGGAGTTGAGGGGAGAACACGTTATCCACGGTCTTCTGCAGAATTCTACAGGCAGTTGGTTGCCAACAAAGGTCTCGATGAAAATCTCAAAAATTACAGAGCGTGTGAGTAACTAAGTGTGTGTGATATTTACGGACTGTGAGATTTGTTCCCATATCAGATGATTGATATCTTCCTCGTTTGCTCGCACTATTAATCTTATCTGAAAGAACTGACATAAAAGGTAACAATCTTAAGTGTTGTTCAGATAAGTGAAACGGTTTACAATTGGGTGACAATACAAGTCATTCATATCGGTGTTTTAAATATACATATATATATATATATATATATATATATATATATATATATATATATATATATATATATATATATTCCAGAGTATGAAGGGAATCTTTTGCAACAAAAGTGTATCCCTTGATTTAAGAAATGGAGTTCTGCATGGAACCGGTAGTGAATTATGGCAGAGAGTCATGGACAGGTCAGCTGACACTTACAGGGATCACTGGAGACAAAGTCAATGTGGTTGTACAGAAGAATGTTAAAAGTTTCATGAGCTACAAAGAAATATATTAACGGTGTTCCTGAGGAGGCACAGACACAAAGATAGCTTATGGGAAAAACCAGGGCAAGGAAGTAGTCTTTTTCTGGACATGTCATGAGAAGAGTCGGGTTGGAACACACAGTGGCAAAATTATAGAATCGCAAGCAAGAGGACCGAGCAAGGAAAATAAATACAATATTGGACAGATTGTATGTGTGGGAGGGGAGGTAATCAACGGTGACACTGATAACCGGTACACGTGATAAGAGGAAATGGAGGTCCATGATCACCAATGTCAACCGGCAGGGCACTTGATGATGATGATGATTATATTCATACACTCGCACACACGCACAAACACACATACAGTTTATTTGTGCATATGATGTGGGATATCGACACAGAAAATACGCTGAAATGTTAGCTATCGTAAACTTCTAAAATAAATTTCCACAAAAAGCCCAGAGCAATACACCAAAACATTATTACCTGGGACTCTTGCGAAAGAAAATCAATTGCAGTTAATGTTATGGTGTCTTTAAGAAACAAGATAGGGACAATATGACAACTAAAAGAACAGTTATTACAAATAATTCACGACAAGGAAGGATCCGAACAATTGTAAATACGTATTAAGAAGTACGACATTATAATATGGGAACGGAACAATGAAGAAGGTTTGATTCACAGCAGGGAATGAACTTGCAGCATTCTGTCATTCATCTCCTGAGTTCAAGTACAAGAGCAGATGAGCAAAAAGGTGACACTTGAGCAGGGAGTACCCTAAGGGGGAGTACTGTCACCCACACTCTTCCTGGTGTATATAAATGACATTACAGAGAATATACCAAAAAGAGTTCATAGCTCAATGTTTGCAGACGAACTGGCTATGTAGACCTCTGAAAAGAATCTCACCATAGCAAGAAATCGGATGCAGCAGGCCCTAACATCGCTGGAAGAGTGGGCGAACTCATTGCTGGTCAAAATAAACGAGGACAAAACCACATGCACACTATTCTCGCTATCAATCAAACCCCAAAACACAAAATTAAGTCTAAATACCTTCAGCCAAACGACAACCCAAACTATCTGGGAGTCACATTTGATTGGCGCATGACATGGAAAAGTCAGATCGAGAGAAACCGAATGAGAGCCAGAGAAAGAATGGCAATCATGAGGAAACTTGCTGGCACAAGCTGGGGAGCAGACGAAAGCATACTAAAGAAACTGTACACTGGAAGAGTGAGACCAGTTCTCGAGTATGGCATTGCGGCATGGACAACAGCAGCAAAGGCGAACTTCAATACAGTTAGCAAAATCCAAAACCAAGCCATGAGAGTTATAACAGGAGGCATGAAGTCAACGGCAATTGTAGAACTTGAAAATATTACAAAACTGCATTCCATGGCCGACAGAAGAGACTGCAGAGCCCAGTTGCAATCAAAGAAACTCAGAAGACTGACTGACCACCCAATGCACCAGAGACTAAACAATTTCGGAAATGGGAAGCTAAAGCGAAGAAACTTTGCAGAAATAGCCAAAGCAAAGATGCACGAAGACCGTATGAACGCACTAACCACACCAAAGCCCATCCTTACTGTACGAAAACCTACCTGGAGGCAGCATATATTTCCAGAGGTGGTAGAAAATATACCAGGTATTAGAAACAAAAACTGCCAGTCTGAAAAAGAAAGAAGAGATACTATCCTGAGTTTCTACCAAAGCATGGACTGGACCCATGCATACACCAACGGTTCCGTAACAAATACAACACAGAACGGAGGGGCAGTAGCATTCCTGAACCTACCAAATGGCAGAAAAATAACACTGTCATTCGCTACTGGAAAATACACAAGCAATTTCAGAGCGGAGGCAGAGACACTGAGGTCGGCAGTGGAAGAAATGGTGACAGGTAAAAGGAATGAAAGCCACATAGTCCTGCTTACAGATGCTCTGGCCGTAGTCACAGCACTGAAAAGCCAGAAAAATACTGAACTTAATGAATTAAGAGCAGTACTCTGTCAACTATGGCAGCAGGCCGCACCAAAAAGAGTAGTGGTGCAGTGGGTTCCATCGCACTGCAACATTCAAGGCAACGAGGAGGCAGACAGACTGGTAAAAGAAGGTGCAAAACTACCACAACCTGATACTAGTATGTCATACGAAGAGTCAAAACGGCTTATTAGAGCTAGATACATGACAAAATGGGAAACCGAACATACTGGCTACACCAAAAACGATGCCTATTACCAGTTGAACCGAAGAGAGCAGGTCGTGGTCTTCAGACTTCGCACTGGCCACAATAGACTCAGGTACTACCTATAAAACAAATTGAAGATAGGTTTGCACCGACGAATTCCCGGTGTGGTACCCGCAAAATGACCGCTGAGCATTTGCTGCAAAAACTGCCCGACATACGAGGATCAGAGAGAGCAGATGGGGCCATCACCAGTGGCAACACTAGACACGCTCTATGGCAGTGTCGACAGCCTCAGGATGACGGCTGCTTTTTTTCGAAAAAAATAATGGTTACTGTCTGACTGCGTACGATGAAGAAGAAGAAGAAGTCATTCATCTAGGCTGCTTTTCTCTGGGTGAGCCAATGTTGATCAAAATCCTATTCCACATCCAAGTGGTGGCCTTGAAAACAGACTGCAGCCGGACAGCTTGGATGTTTATTTAGAGTCCTAAATGAAAGGTAAACCTACTGCCTTAAAAAAAATGTCCTACTTAACCCTGATATATTTGGCCGAATATCGAAGATATCGCACCCTCGCTGTGTACTGCTATACATCATTACAAAAGTACATTCCGGGATGAACTAAACATAATATAATAATAATAATTAGTAGAAGTATAAGAAGAAGAAGAAGAAGAAGAAGAAGAAGAAGAAGAAGAAGAAGAAGAAGAAGAACAAGAAGAACAAGAAGAAGAACAAGAATACGACGAAGAATTAAAAGAAAAAGGAATTATTTTAAGGTTCCCTCCCTTGTCTTCCTGTGGATCATAGAGAGAAGGAATATCGTCTGGTCAGGCAAAACATGCTGATCGAACATGTTAGTTAGGGTCAGGTATGCTATACTGGCCAAAACTCCCACCTCACTTCCACGCAGGTTTGAATAGAAACGGGCTGTTTCCCTGAAAAATCGGCTAACGAAGTTGGGAATCAACATGATCCATGTAGTAGTCCGCGACACCAAAATGAAGCCAAGTACAGCACAGCTGCCTTGAGGACCCAAGTCCACCTTCACCAGCACGCTCCGTTTATGAGTAAAGCTATTGCAACCTGTACTTTATCTCCTTTATCAGGGCACGCAAAAGATAAATCTTACTCATTCTGGGCATCTAACATCATCATCATCATCATGTTGTATTAACGGTTGTCATTCTTTGATTCACACGTTTCCTTTAAATTGCACTTGTCCACAAGAAAATGTAAAAATATGGATGTTCAGTTACTGTACTAGTAGAGTTACGAAACTAAATTACGATTACGATCAACAGACCGAAAATAGCATATGAGGTTTGATTTATATTTAAATTGTATTGCGCCAGGAAACATCATTTCATGGTTACAATTTTGAAACATATCACTTACAAATCATACGTGTCTATCGTGATAGAAGTGAACTTGTGAAACACTATCGGAATGACGATCCCTTAGACAATTAACTAATCAAATGTCTAGTGGAGAATGCGTCTGGTCAAGCAGAACATATTAATCAATCACGTTCAAGCAATTTCTAAATGAAATCATGACGTGTCATGGTTAGGTCTGGTTAACGAAGTGTTGATGTGATTCATAGTGACGAGTAATGGGGAGGTTACTGAGAAGTCCCACATTGTACTACAGCCATAGTGGCATTTGTCCACTATGTCAAATTATCTTAGAACGTGAGGGAGCCTTTGTAACTCGTCACCATACATCATTGTCTAACTGGTGTACAAGTGTTGTTAGCAACAGCAACTGATCAAATAGATCGATGATTAAGAAAACGTTCGAGCTTGTGATTGATTTGATATATCATCTATTAAACTAAATTATACCCATTGGTCTCGAGGAAAGATGTTCTGCTCGAGTGATGAAGCATGCGGGTTCAAATCGCACTGCAGATCGGGATTGTTTCACTTTGATCATCCGGTAAAAATGTACCCTCAACTGAGTAGTGAGATCAGATACCCGTGTGCAGTGGCGCGCACGTTATAAATCCCTAAGCAGTTGCAAATCAAAAGAGAGTATGGCTAGCGGTAGATACTCGGGCAAAATTCAAGTTAAAAATCTACTCAAATTAGTCTGGAGATTCTCGCCCAACAAAGAATATGTTGCAAAACGGGGACGGTTTGGGTATACATTAGGTTTAGGTTATGTGGTTAGTGCAGCCGAATAGATGGCGCCTGGCAGACTGCGGTTCTACTTTACTCTAATTTACGCTTTCACCACCACCAGTCTCAAAAATAGGCGATCGTATATCGAAGGGGCGACCAACCTAACGGTTGGTAACAGATACCGGAATTGACTTGGCAAGTCACCAGCGGATTTCCGCCTGCAGAAATAATATGAAACAAAGGTCACACCTCCTCGCAAGGTTTAATGACACAAATGGACTGACGATAGATAAATAAGATTTTAGTCAACATGTATATTTTTGCCCATGCGTTACCGGGTCATGATAGGGGAACATCGAATAGTAATACTGAAACGTGTCAGGCGTGTCGTGTCGTAAGAAGTGACTACGGAGAAATGGGCATGGGGCTAGGTACGTCAGCTTGTAGGAACTATAATTCTCACGAAAAGAGAAAAGAAAAGAGGACTTCCTCTAACCACAGCAGAAGAAGAGTAACTAGTTTCGCTCAAGTTAGCTCACTCGAGGACATATTAAGACAAATGTTACGGTCCAAAAAGCACATACATAAACGTAACACAAGTTATTCAGGTGCTGACAGCCTCATTATGTAAACACCTATTGCTACAGAAACCACAAAACTGATAGCGGGATTCCGGAATTATAATTAAGAGAAAAGACTTAGAAAATGTGTTCCTGCATTGTCTGTAAGAGAAAAGCATTCGAGGTAATTTAATACGTTTATAAAGAATAAATTAGACTATAACAAGTTTCTTTTCAAAATACAGCCGCTTACAAGAACAATATAACACAGTCACACATTAATTAAAGAACGGTCCGGATTCGATACTAGGAAATACTTGTTTAGTCAGATAGTGGTGAATGCTTGGAAGCATTACCACATGCAACAGTAGAGGCAAGGTAAATTAATGCATTCAAAAATGGATTGGATGCACAAAGTCATTTATAGATCAAGTGAATGTAAAAGAAACTGGTTGTATACCTACTCCGCAGAGTCTTCTAAACTAGTATAAAGATGTTCAGCTGATAGTGTACAGAGGAGCTTTGATATAGACCTCCTGAAGTTGAAGTTAGCTTGAGCAGATGAACTTTGTTTTATTTTCAGCGAAAAGCAGGGAAGAAGGACAGTGTATGTATTTATTTTAAATACACGGTATTTCAAAAGTTACAGAACAGAGAACGGAATTGTAAAGTTCAGACCATGCATTCCCAGGTGTTGTGGATGTTGTTGTATTCGTTTACGTCTCCATGGGGGTTGGTTAACATTCATTGCCGACTTAAATGTTTGAAAACCATCATAGTTCACATTGATTTCTTCACCTGGGCCATCTTCAATATTTACTTCTGTTGGTTTGTGATTTCTAACTCAAAGAAAACGCGTGCCTGTTTGTAATGAGACGTGAAGCTGCTGATATCGCTGTAGATGCAAGTAAACATTTGTTTTTTAAACTACGCTTTTCCATACCCGTTTTGTGAATGGAATGTCCAGGATCCTTCAAAATCGGATAGATTAACAGGTAGCACTAGTAGAGGCATGGGGACCCAGTGGTCTCAAGGTAAGCTGTTCACCTCGGGTGCTGGAGGTCTGGGGTTCAAATCCAAGTAAAGACACCAGGATTTTTTCACATGGATCATCCGGTAAATATTTTCTCTAATCTCTGAGTAGTGAGATCAGACACCCGTGTACAATGGCGCGCACGTTAAAAATACCTTAGCAGTTGGAAATCGAAAAGAGTAGGCCTAACCGCCGCTGCTCGGGCAAAATTCAAAATAAAAAATATACTCAAATTATACTAGAGATCCCCCTCTCCCACAGAGAATATGTCGCAAAAAAGGGTACTGTGTGGTAATAGTAACATGTCTTGGTTATGTGGTTAGCGGAGCGGCTTAGATGGCACCTGACAGACTGCGGGTCTGCCTTGCTCTAATCTACGCTTCCACCTCCACCAGTCTAAAAAATAGCCGATCGTATTTTCCAGGGTCTAACAGATACTGGAATAGGCCTCAGAAATAACCAGTGGATTTGCACTTGCCAAAAAAATAAGAAACAAAGGAGGTCGCACCCCTTCCCCCCCCCTCCTTCGTCCTCACCCAACGACGTCTAACAATATAAGTGGACTGTAGATAGATAGGCTAGGAGAGGCTGTGTACACTATTTCAGTTCTGTATGTTATGGAGAAGTTGGTTAAAATAGGAGAAATAGAAGCCCACATAAATGGACAAAATCTTGTCAAGTTAGATAACCGTTTGTTTCGAGAGTGTCATTTGACCAAAAGAAATGAATAAACGTTCTGATGAGCAACAATCATTATGTGTTTCAGTTCCGGCTGATCGTGACGAGTTCTATTATGGGACGTTTCCTGACAGCTTCCTGTGGGGTGTGGCCTCATCTGCGTACCAAGTGGAGGGGGCTTGGAATGAGGACGGTAAGTTAATTCATTGATTGCTTAATTCGACACTCGCTCAAAGTGAAGCATATAACCACACATACATAAAGCCAAAACTACATATAACTACATTGGAGCCGCGAAGAGCAGTGGTTAGCGCTCTGGCTTCGCATCTGAGTGGTCCTGGGTTCATTCCCCAGTTGAAGCAGAAATGTTTTTCCGATCGCAATGGCTCGATTGTCGACCCAGCCTTAAATGGGTACCGGTTCAGTCCGGGAAGTAAAAGCGACGAGAGAGAGGATATGGCTACCGGCCTCATATAGCCGAGCCTTAGAAATGTGAGATCGCTAACATCTCATATCCCTACGAAATAATTATGTGGGTTACTTTACCATACTTTTTACATATAAACACAACTTCATATACCCAAAATCTACATATAACTGCAACTGAATGCACAGAGCACAACTACATAAAGCCCCACATACATATATAACACTTGCTTTTCTAGGTAATGATAAGGGCTTAACTTCTGTTACAGGCATGCTCCAGTGGCCATATAATGTAATAGTTATATGGAATACTGTTAATGAAAGAAACAAGAAAGGGGGACTCTAATTTGGAAACCCCATCTCGTGAAAAAGTGGCGGCCTTCTGAAATGACTTCTTTAACACTTCATCCCCGACATCATTATTTGCAAATCCTTCTTAGGTATGACTTGCGCGTCAATCACGATAATTGCCCTTGTTAAAGGGTTCTCAGATAGCCATCTTAACGCTGAGATCACTGCGTCCATCTCCATTCTCAAATTGGCAGTTAGTGACATTTATGCCCATCTCCGCTTAGCAACGACCTGGCTTCTCACTCTAGCTGAGAATCAGCTTCGTTGGTGAGAATAAGTGGCCTTGTGGTTAGATTGGTCATACTTTGAGGAATGTTACTCCATGTTCTGGAGTCCTGTGGAAAAATGAATGCTCATCGGAAATTGGAAGTGAAGACAAACTAGAAGGGTACTGGAGTCGTGGACAATGTTGGAACAGATATCACCTGAAAGATGTTCAATGTGACTATTTGTTGAAGATTGACTTATTCGATACTACCCATATGCTTCTTCGAGGTTGCAGTAAGTATGGTATAATGATGGTGCTGAAATGTCTTTAATTTGATCCGTTTTCTGTCGTTCCAATGAAGGCAAAGGTCCAAGTATCTGGGATACATTTGCCCATAATAACAGACTAGCCGGCGGTCAGACCGGAGACATTGCCTGTGACAGCTACCATCGCTACACAGAGGATGTTAACATTCTGGAAGATTTAGGGGTAAGTAAAATAGTTATTGAAACAATTAAACTGTTTAACGTTATTGTTAAAACAATTGGACTACATTGTTCACACATGGGGCTAGTAACTAATGGACTTAATTATTCACTCCGAAATATTTTATTATGTTGTGCACATATATATATTTCAAATGTATAACTTTAAGCAGCGACAGGTACATGTATATATTTGAGGATGTTTGTGACAGTTCCATCTGGATCATGGGCGTTTATGGGAGGGGTGATTGGGCTGGCGACTCAGCGTGCAGGCTAAAGTAAAGGACAAGTAAGTTTTATAGTTGACACTGCTGTTGGGTATGAAGTATTAGAGACTTGATTGTACGAGTTCTCATCTTGTTCATGAGATTTGGTGGCCAGTTTCATTCCTAGATGCCTTTCCTTCCCTAACAGAGGCTCTTGCCCGAGTTTACAACTATATCGAATGTTGCCGTGAAATACTAGTGCATCACAATTTTTTCGTTAATCGGATGTTCCGAGCAGGTTCTGTTTATATTTCGGCTTTGGTTTTGAATATTTTTTAAACAATGCATTTACCTTCTTTGAACCTGTGCCCACCCCACCCCACCCCCCCCACCCCCACCCCCATGCATACACCGACGGTTCTGTAACAAACACAACACAGAACGGAGGGGCAGGAGCATTCCTGAACCTACCAAATGACAGAAAAATAACACTGTCATTCGCTATTGGAGAAAACACAAGCAATTTCAGAGCGGAGGCAGAGGCACTGAGGGCGGCAGTGGAAGAAATGGTGACAGGTAAAAGGACTGAAAGCCATATAGTCCTGCTTACAGATGCTCTGGCCGTAGTCACAGCACTAAAAGCCAGAAAAATACTGAACTTATCATTTAAGAGCTGAAATCTGTCAACTATGCCAGCATTCCGCACCAAAAAGGGTAGTGGTGCACTGGGTTCCATCCCACTGCAACATCCAAGGCAATGAGGAGGCAGGCAGACTGGCAAAAGAAGAAGCAAGACTACCACAACCAGATACTAGTATGACATACGAAGAGTCAAAACGGCTTATTAGAGCTAGATACATGACCAAATTGGAAACAGAACATACTGGATACACAAGAAACGATGCCTATTACCAGTTGAACAGAAAAGAGCAGGTCGTGGTATTCAGACTTCGCACTGGCCACAATAGACTTAGGTACTACCCATCAACAAATTGAAGATAGGTGGCACTGACGAATGCCCGTGTGGTACCGGCAAAATGACCGCTGATCATTTGCTGCAAAACTGCCCGACATACGAGGATCAGAGAGAGCAGATGTGGCCATCACCAGTGGCAACACTAGACAAGCTCTATGGCAGTGTCGACAGCCGCAGGATGACCGCTGCTTTTTTCGAAAAAATAAAGGTTGATGTCTGACTGCGTACGAAGAAGAAGAAGAAGAACCTGTGCCCTTCTTACTACGACACTCGCATTTAACGTATTTAGCGCTATCCAACTGTTCTTCAGAAATATGCTGACAATTAATTTTTTTCAGGTCGATTTCTATCGTTTTTCCATCGCCTGGAGCCGTGTTCTTCCAGATGGGACACTATCATCTGTGAATCAAGCTGGCATTGACTACTATAACCGTCTTATTGATGCTTTAATAGCCAAAAAGTACGTATCTGATTTGATTTCCTTTTCACATTTGTCGATGTTTTTGACTTATTTTTCTTCATTTAATTATCCGTTAAAAAAGCAAGCAGTTAAGCTCCCTGCAGAGCATAGGTCTTCAAGAACATTCCAAGTCATGAAATGTGGACTTGCCTAAATAAAGTTCGTGTGGAGTAACCACTCTCCGTGTTAGCCCATTACGTCTAGCTTGGTAGATTCTAGTGTAAACTATTCAATCATCCACTCTCGTGTGTTGGTACTACTCGGGCGTATTTTTTACTTCATTTAAATAAATCAAACCGAATCGCTCCTGTCTTGACAAAGACCATTGGCCACATTTTGCAAAAATTCATTTTCTTGGACTACTCTTTCTGGCTCTCTCCATGAAAAACAATTTGTATGTTTTCAGTCACGTTCTTATTATCTGTGTATTTGTAGGTTTACCTCTCTTTCTCTTCCCTTACGCTTTCTATTTTAGAGCCTGTTTAGCATGATTGTTATGTGTAATGTTTCTAATATGTACTTGTTTGCGGTTAATTATTCACATATTGTTGAGATGTGTTTCTCCAGTTAGCTCGTGGTGGCCTCTCACTGGGGGAGAGACAATAGACCAATTATACCTCAATTTATGTCGTAAAATGCAACTAAAAAAAAATGCGTTATGGATAATAAGACTAACACCTTATCGTGAAGAACAAACAATTGGGTAAAATATCTTTGCAAGAACACGTAAAATGCTATGGCGCAGGCTACTTGACGAAGGCAAACTATGGCGATCACCTTTTGCTCTGATTGTAAAAAAAGTTAAGTAGCGTTTCTTTTACAGAATATACAGAGTGTCTTACAACCGCTAATCTAGTTGGTCGTTAAATGTTTCATGGTATGTGTGCAATACATTACTTTCTGTACGTGGAGGAGCGATCGTACGGTTTAAAAAAACTATGTGTCCACAAAACTGGGCACGGTTGGATTTGAAATTAGTCAGTTGGGGTTGTGAACCGGTCGTTTCACGTGCCCTGATTGCAATTGAAAAACAGACAAACCATGATGCTACGACTTGTTGTATTGCATAGTTGCACCCTTTAATGCTTAAAGTACGTTTATTTCAGTGTATGTATGTAACACAGTCGTAGAATTATAGCTTCTGACAACAAAAGTACCGAGTTTGGTCCCAGTTGTTGAAACGCTCTAGTCGACCCAACTTTGTGTTAGGGAATGAGATGTAGCGAGGAGGAGATCACAGAATAAAAAAAAGGTGACGGTCTATTACAGTGATTTCTAACACATCCTTTCCGACAGCACTGTCTACTATGGACTACCTTTACCCTAACGGCCCTTTCAACCAAATGTAAATTTGATTTGGTTACCATGTACCAGGCTGAGTGAGGCATGTTGATGTTTCCAATGCTGCAAGCCCTTGAGATTGATTATCTTGACGACTTTCTTCGAAGGGTCAACTTGGATGTAGTTCAATCCGTACTCACTTAGTCGCTCCTCTTCTACCGTGAGGTGTAGAGGTGTTGACTTGTAATCGTTTTTTAAGACAAACAGGGTATTAGCCTGCTGTGTCTTTGCAAGATGGAGGGGCTGCCTCCTTAAAGCCTCCCTGCCTGCCGACCCGTTTTTGTCCACGGCTGCTTATTTATTCGCAGCTAACCTCCAAATTAGGAGGCCTTTCAGCAATCCGCAACCCTGCTGAGGCGCCTAGTAGGAGGTAGGTTCCTCCCCTTGGGGCTGTAGTTCAATGCCACTCACTAATATAAGGATCGTCAAGCCGGTCCCCATTTTGATAGCCAGGATGCCATGACTTTGCCTATTTCCAGGCATAACTGCTCGAGAGTCAGGGTTGTTTTGATCAGTAGGTTTTACCTAATCTTCACTAACATTATGATCGCTATGTTTTACCTGACACTGACTAACATAATCTGATCAGTATGTTTCACCTGACACTGACTAGTACAATATAATTAGTATGTTTGACCTGACACTGACTAACATAATATGATCAGTATGTTCGAGCTGACACTAACTAACATAATCTGATCAGTATGTTTTACCTAACCCTGACTAACATAATATAATCAGTATGTTTTACGCAGTGAGAGTAATGTCATTTCTGTTTGGTACAAAAAGGCGGTGCCAAGGCGCCATGCGAGCGGGACCGTGTGTGAGAGATGCTGGCCACCCCAAATGGATATTTTCTGCTTTAAGAGCTAATGAGATGTGACGTCTATGGGAAGTCGGACCATGTGCCCGAATAAGAATACACGGCGTAGATGTGGCGCGGTATAAATGCAGTCCAGAAATATTCGTAGTGTGACTGCAGCCTTCGGGGGGGGGGGGGGGGTGGAGGGGGGGGAGGAGGGTTGGTCGTACCAGTACTTACTTACTGTCTGTGTCGAAGTACCATGTCTTACAGCATGCATCTAGTATTCAGCGACCTTGATTGTCCTTTCATTTGCTTTCAGCATGTTGCGGCTGTTGCTTATTTTCTGGAGGTTGGGGCAAGTCATCAGGTGGTCTGGGTCCTGTATTGCACCACAGTCACGTGTGTCATCAGATGTTTATCCCCATCATTTCACATTCCACTTGCACGGTGATACACCTATTGGGAGTTTATTTAGTGATATCCACGATGTGTACAACAGATAATGTCCAGGGGCATTTTCTTAAAGCGGTTCGATCTATGGGGCCTGCATCAATTCATGTCATATCTCAATATCACAACTTACAGTGCGTGTCTGTATCGGCTTTGTTGATTTTAGGAAGATATATCTGAAAGTGAATCGTGTGCTATCGTATACCTGATGCCAAAGATTGGGTACTTTGAGTCGTGCTCCTGTTTTCTTGTTCGATGTCTGCTGCGACGCTTCTTCTGATCGTTGTTCGTGCTATGTCTATTATGGGATATATTTTATCGACGGGGGTTGGTTCTAGTCTCTCTGATACTTTCCGGTCCGCCTCATTCATTGCTGTCAACTAGTTTCGCATGGGTGACTTTTACCAGGCTGGTTACTCGATCGTACCAGTAAATGCCGAGAATGCGTTTCTGAATGGGCATGTCGGAAAATTATATTTGCTTCTACTATTCTTTCAGGAAAGTCAAGGTCTCCTAGCCATATAACTGAATGAAGATGTCAGAGGTTGTGTAGATACACAGCTTGATTACCAATGAGAGCCTCCGCTGATTCCAGACTTGGTGCAAAGAAGACTGTTCTAAGAATGCCAGTGTGACAGTGTGAATCGGAGTTTTGTTGGTTGGTGTCCAGAGAAATGAAGTCCTCGTTGGAGCTTACATAGTTGCAGCCAATTACGGTTATGAAGTAACTTTATCGTTCCCCTGTTATCGCCGACAGCAGTATCATGAACTATTGTATCAAGTAAAGTCATAATCATTGTCCGCTTAATTTGATCATTGTTGTATGTGTTGTGTGTTACTGCTTTATGTGCATGAAGGCTCGCCACTGAATCTGCCTTCCTCGCAGGAAGACTGCATCGAATCGTGCATGTAATATTATAGAGGTGGTTGTTAATTTACTTTGTTTCACATTATCAAGTTGCCAGGCCCATACACAGCCCTGTACAGACAGTCTCCTTTTAGAACAAAAACCGTAGGGTACAGTGGGTAAATGCTTTCGAGTTCAGCCAGGGGAGACAAACGAGACTTTCCCTAAATAGTTCACTAATTATCTTTAGCTTGTCTCTAACAGTATAATACCAATGGTGACACTGTACCACTGGGATTTGCCTCAAGCAATTCAGGACTATGGCGGCTGGAAGAATGACGTCATAGTAGACCTATTCGAGGACTACGCGCGACTCTGCTTCGAACAGTTTGGCGATAGAGTAAGAGTTACTTCAAGTGTACCCTTAATCATTTTTCTTTTCTCCATCTTTATATATGTTACATTTATTATTTTTTCTTTCCTTCATTGATTGTACATTTTCTATATTACAACAAAATGTATGATCATATACCATATGGAATAGGGTGAAGAAACCCGTGGAATGAAGATTAAAGCTGTAGACGTTGCAAATCTTGCAAGTTGGTGATGGTGATTTTATTAATGAATATAATAAAATATAATTGTTGAACAGAAATCGATCCGTTATATATAAAATTAATAATTATAATAATAATAATTATAAATTAAAAGCGTCTCGCTCCAATCCAAGGACGAATAGCACACTAGTACTTTTGAATTCACACTATTCTGAGTATAGTGAATTATGGGACATTTGTTGTTTTTCTAATTTAGTATCAGTAGTTTTTTTCCGCAACTAATATTGGCAACCCCATCACAACCTCTCATTGTCACTTGTGTCGACCCGACTTTCCAGGAAGGGAACGATCGGAATTTCTAGGCAGGACAGTTCAGATCCGATGAGCATTGCATGCGTATCTATTTTTTGACCGCCTGAAATGCATACTGATTCCAATACTGTAATATTCGACTCACCGACAGTATTGGAGTCACGGGTTCAACTTACGTTCATTAGTATTGACTCCTGATTCGCCTTTATGGCCCACGCAGCGCGTCACAAATTAGCTGAGGAGACATTTGAAATTCTTGAACAAAATCCCAAGAAATGCTAGGCGTGTTCAAATGACACCAGACCAAACTGCAACAAGTTAACGTACGTACGATGCGCATGATGCCGTAATTTCTGGTGTAAATAGCACATACCAACCGTCAAGTTTGCAAAATGTCATTACCCTCCGACTAATAGTTTCCTCAGCAGACCGTTGAAAAATTGGCGGGTGTGATACGGTATCCGTCCAGAGTTGATCAGCAAGGGGTGATTCGGTTTCTAACAGCTGAAGGATGTCGACCAGTTGATATTCATCGCAGAATGCAGACAGTGTATAGTGACAAAAGTGTGTAAAGAAAACAACAGTGAAGAACGTGAGTTAACAAAATATCTTCCGAGACCAGGTCAGGCGCATATTGTTTCGTTAACTCACGTCCTTCTTTAAACATCGTTGTCTATTCTATTGTTTTACCTATATTCACAATCTTGATTCCCCAGGTGAAACACTGGCTTACCTTCAACGAAGCATACGTTGTAAGCTGGTTAGGGTACGGGAACGGTATATTCGCTCCTGGCATCTCGGAACCTGGTGACGGCGTTTACAGAGTAGCACACAACATCATTCGGTCTCACGCCCGGGCCTACGATATTTACCTGAACAATTTCAAGAACAAAGATGGAGGTTAGTCTTCCCCGTTGGCGTAATGTGAGCTTTTCACCACCATTGCTTGCTTGGTCTTACCCTTGTGGTTCTTCTTTGAAACTTGACCACCTGTTCTTATTATCTGCTTTGTTTTTTAGCACCCACCAATATCATCATTGGCGTCTCAGTATATGTGGACTAGAAGCTCAAAAATATTCCAAAGAGAATGAGTTTAGAGATAAACGGCAGCAAAACGACGATGACTTCTATTATCGTCATATTTTTTTGTTGAACAACTGCCACAATATGATCATTTACTTCAGTAAAATATTCGTCCTTTTTTGCATGTTATTTCGAGTCCCAATTTCGTTTGAGAAAATATAATTACGTATAATCTGTATATTGTTTGTCGAGTATATAATGGATTCCGCACTATTCAACTGGACCACAAAACGATCGATTCACTTAACGCAAAAGTGCTCAACAAACGAGTAACAGAAAAAAAGTAGATATAACAAACAAAAGGGCATTTCCTGGACTAGCTCTGTAGAGATACTGCTATTCTAATGCTTACTGCGCTTAACTTCATATATTTTTGGTTGTTGTCAATGGGCAACGAAAACATGCTATATTACAATCCGTGCTGCTTGTTCTTGGAGTGGCTAACAGAGCCGTTAGGTCTCCGGTTTTATAATCGTAGCTTATATTGTGTTGTATTTACAAAGATAAACCTAGTCTGCACATGGTTCTGTAACTGTCAGAACACGTCACTTCATTTCCTCAGAAATGTAAAAACCCTATCCCCATTTTCCTCGTCAGTTTTAATAGAACCAAACACGGTACTGAAAGTCTTTAATTTCACATGTAGTTACAAATCAATATCATGGATTGTCTGATCAATGTGATTAGTACTCGCTTTTCACGGCAAATGTGCGGGTTGAACTTCCTCTACCGGCACGCTTTAGTCGACCCAGCTGTATAGGAGGTGTATTTGTAAATGGATGTCTCGCATACAGCTAGGTAAAGAGAGACAGCAATGAATGGAGCTGGGCACCCAACCTTATACAAACTGTGGTTTAGTACGATGACGTTTCAAACATATTATATCCGACGACAGTTTTTACTGTTTGACGTACCAACGTAACATAGATCAATAAACATGTTTCTATAACATATGTATTTTAAATCCTTCAGAAGTAATCATACTTCACTGCAAAAACAATATAAAAGACTATAGAACATGTGTGTGTAGTGAAAGCAGCGTTGGAAAGTTGTGCTCAGCACTAGCGACATTATTATGTAAAACAAAGCACATAATCAATCCCTTGAGAAGCACTACATCCTTTCGTGGAGTAACCAGGTGATCCAATACCTCTAGTGATGTTCCTCTACCACATGTCATGAAGGACTACTCTCTTTGTTCAGCCGTGGGAACAGTCATTTCTCTTGGTGCATCCGCTGAAATAGGTAACTTGCACGGTGATTTGGATTTACGTGAGAAAGGAACTGCGCCTTTTGTCAACCTCACTCTCGTCCTGAGCTACTCTTGGCCAGTGGCAAGACATTATAGAGACGACTGTAGAAAGCATAGGATGCAAATTTTTCTTCTGTTTTACTCCCGAAGCCACCGTCAACAAATGTCCCGTAAGACGTTAGTAGAGAAAAACACACGAAAATTATATTTACATTTAGCTTTTCCCTGTACTTACCCTGCGTCTGGAGTTATTAATGATGTTCTATTTGAATGCGCGTTTATCCTAGCCTTACATTTTGTCATGAACTGTTTGTCATTTTCAGCAAACACTTTGTGTTACATATAATAAATTTTATGTCATGAGCTAAATGCCATTATCAACAAACACATTGTGTTACATATGATAAACATTATGTCAGCAGGTGTTGGTCATATTCAGCGAACACAAACTCTTATATATGACAACCGTTATGTCAGGAATCTGATACTGACATTACATAAACACAATGTTTTACATGAGGTTAACATTGTGTCAGCAGTTGATTACCATATTCTTTTACATTTGATCTGATTAGGAGTTGTTGGGATAACTCTGGACATTGAGTGGAAAGAACCAATGACTGATTCCTTAGATGACGCAATTGCTGCGGAAAGGGCAATAGATTTTAAACTGGGATGGTAAGTAATGGCGTGTTATACGATGGTCAGTCATTAAGTAACAAGCCATGAATTAACATCTTTGTTTACAAGACTCCGAACCAAAGATGGTGTGTCTTAGTTGTCTACATTTCCCCTCTGTCTGCAACACACTTGGTCCACCTGTGCATTAGCTTATGGATACCCTCTACAAAAAAGATGCTTGGTGTAACCTTTAATCAGTTTTGCACCGCCTCTATTACCGCTTTGTCAGCTGTCTTAAGGTCCATCCCCTACAGACGTTCATATAACCAAGGTCATTATGAGCAGGTGGATGTGCAGCGATGTGAATCATTTTGAAATATACGGATATTTCATAAATAGTAACTCGCTTGTTGACACTGGCTATTGATTTTCATGTCCAATGCCACATATTGATGTTGATGACATTGTTATTCAATTTCAAACATTATTTCTCCTACACACATGCTCTCTTTCTTTATCTTTCTCTTGCACATGTACCGTTTGTCTCTATTACACATATTCTATATTACTCTCTATAAATATGTCACTCGCCTACACACACGGGTAGACATATCTAAGTATCTAAGTATAGCTATTCTGTTTTTTTTCACCAGGTTTGGCAACGCCATATTTGCTGGAACGGGCGACTACCCAGAAGTCATGAAGGAGTTCATCGCAAAAAAGAGCATTCGACAAGGTCTGAGCGCCAGCAGACTGCCAGAGTTTACAGACAAAGAGAAGGAGCTTAACTTGGGTAGGTACAACAACCCGTTGAAAACCCGAGGCAGGTTAGTCGTGAAATAGTGTACCGTTTTTGTTACGAATCCAGCAGCATCCTGGCTCTCGCTCTATCGCCCAATGTCAAGTAGTAGTATATGCATGTGTTTATCAGTTGGTGCCTAGTACCATACACAAATGGTTCCATTTATCTGACCTATAAAGAAGAAGCATTTTCTAACATCGCTGAACGAAATAATGTACTAATACAAATATATTTTTGCTGACTGTGGATTCCAGAACATCTTACTGATCTTCTGCGCCATTAGTGTGATGCTGTAAAGCTGCTGGCAATCTTTTCAAACAGAAGAAAGAGCCACACAAACTAATTATATGTGCAATCATACATGATTTGTTTCAATCGTCATGTTAAGACCCATTTATAGTTGTGACCCCATTCATCTATTTTACCAAGGAATCGACATTTAATCAACAATTGACCGAACTAGATCAATTACCAAGAATTTCTTCAAAACTGACGATTTATTTCATGCATGTGTTTGTGCCGTGTTCTCGTTTAAATGTTTTGGAATAGATGTTTTACTTTAACTAGATCGGGACACGGGGACGTTAGTCCGGTCAGGCACAACACACTGACCAGGACGTCGAGTCAGGGTCAGGCACACCATACTGAACAGGACGTCGAGTCAGGGTCAGGCACACCATACTGAACAGGACGTCGACTCAGGGTCATCCACAACACACTGATCATCTCTATTCCAATGTGTGTTCCCTAACAACATGATGTTTTAAAAACAATATGGTTGACGAGATGAAAATCAACGTGATCTCCGTAGTAGTGAGTGGCATGCAGACAAAGTTAGACATATCACAACCTTCCAAAGGACAGTTTTCCACCTTCGTCATCGTGCTGGGTATGAGAGGAAAGCTACTACATCCCGCCAGTTAGCGCCCTTTTTCACGGAACACGCACGCATGAACTTACTCACTGTGTCCATTAAACAACGATCTTCACTAGATTGAGCAGGCTAATGTTTCAATACGCTTTACTCCAGGTTGCAAAAACATATCGTGCACCTATTAATTGTTTATATTTAACCTATGTTACAGTTTCCTAAATGACTTAACGATTATAAATTACGCAGGCGCTTACGACTTTCTTGGAATCAACCACTACACGACACATCTGATAAGAAACAAACCAAATCCGGACTCTGCAGCAAGCTATGAGCAAGACCAGGACATTGAATATCACACAGATCCTTGCTGGGGAAAGTGAGTACTCTACGGCAGTCAGTTAATGTTATAAATAATAATGATGTTATTTGTGTATTAATAGCCCGTTACGTCGATTGACCACTGCCATTGTCATGTATTGAGGCAAATAAAAGGCAGTTTATGATGTTCATTTATGTATTAGCTGTCCGTTACGTCAATCGACCACTGCCATTGGTATGTATTGAAGTAACCAAAAAAAGGCCGTTTGAGTTGCAATTCTCATTAAACTTTCAATATGCGATGCTGAAGCCCTGATGCCTTGTAGTTTCATGGTAAGTGTGTTGACCGAGGTCCCTGATGCCTTGTAGTTTCATGGTAAGTGTGTTGACCGAGGTCCCTGATGCCTTGTAGTTTCATGGTAAGTGTGTTGACCGAGGTCCCTGATGCCTTGTAGTTTCATGGTAAGTGTGTTAACCGATGTCCCTGATGCCTTGTAGTTTCATGGTAAGTGTGTTGACCGAGGTCCCCGATGCCTTGTAGTTTCATGGTAAGTGTGTTGACCAAGGTCCCTGATACCTTGTAGTTTCATGGTAAGTGTGTTGACCAAGGTCCCCGATGCCTTGTAGTTTCATGGTAAGTGTGTTGACCAAGGTCCCTGATGCCTTGTAGTTTCATGGTAAGTGTGTTGACCGAGGTCCCTGATGCCTTGTAGTTTCATGGTAAGTGTGTTGACCGAGGTCCCTGATGCCTTGTAGTTTCATGGTAAGTGTGTTGACCGAGGTCCCTGATGTCTTGTAGTTTCATGGTAAGTATGTTAACCGAGGTCCCTGATGCCTTGTAGTTTCATGGTAAGTGTGTTGACCGAGGTCCCTGATGCCTTGTAGGTTCATGGTAATTGTGTTGACCAAGGTCCCTGATGCCTTGTAGTTTCATGGTAAGTGTGTTGACCGAGGTCCCTGATGCCTTGTAGTTTCATGGTAAGTGTGTTGACCGAGGTCCCTGCGTACTCATTTACGGAAGCCGAGTACTCCACTTCCTTGGAACGGAGTCGTGAGGATTAAAGACATCACTCAGCATGTGAGCTATGTATCTTGGGCATGTTTCTAAACGGTCAGGGTCTCATCTGTCCCGGACGATGTACGGGATGTAGCCGCATACCAGCTCTTAAATGCGTTAATTGACATCAATGATTGAAAGCGATCATCTCCGGCATAGTCTCTTCCCCACGACCGTACAGTTAGGTTAAATCGTAAAGACATCATCCTTATTGCATGCGGCCTGGGATTCAGCCAGACATCGGGTTCATAAACTGTTGACGTGAAGGGCCCTTGTCATCTCAGTGGAGTACCCGCCCCCTCCCCCTACCTTCTGAGTAATGGCTTGCTAGGTCAGATCTGTCACATTCCAACTTACAAACATGTAAAGAAATCTCATAAACGTAGCTGCTCAGTTATAAAAATGCATACCACAGATCAGAAGCCTTGGCATCGCCTGTGTTAGTTGCTTCCACATATAAGAACGAAGGAGAAATGATATGAGTAAACCATGTTTTACAAAACGATAAAGTTGCAATGATTACTGTACGATTATCGTAATAGTAAAGCACTCGCCTTTTATAGCAAGGGATAGTAAACAAGTAAAGTGGAATATCAGCAAAATTATATGTTAATGGGAAATGGAGTTTTTGAAGACCCCATTGTATTAAGCCCTAGCCTGCGCGAGGCGGGGTGGCCAGTGTCCTTTCTTGCTGTTTTTACTTTCTTTAACGCATGCATCAGGTACCAATTTACAGTTGGGTTGATTGTAGAATCAGTCCATAATTATATTCACAACCCGGATTTTGTTAGTCTCCGGACGCGATCTCGACGGCATATGATACGAGGTTCAATTCCAGCTACCGGTACAGTCTACCCAAGTAGAAATCGATATATATATTCTCTTACTAAGGAAGTAAAAGTCAGTGAGCAAAGGAACTGGCCACCCTACCTCACATAAGCTGCTGTGACACAGTATACTGAAGTCTCTAAGAACTTCATGTTTCGACAGTAGTGTAACTACTATAGATCAAATATGTACCTTCAAAGTTACACGGAAAGGCACGCTCGAACATATACTGTATATTTTCCAACTTGCTAAAAACAATAAATAACATAAAATCAATGTAATTGTCATAATAGACACACGATCACACAATGGCGGGTCCTGGTTACAGTAAGTTTGGAGACATGGTTACAGTTAGTTTGGGGACCTGGTTACAGTACGTTTGGGGACCTAGTTACAGTTAGTTTGGAGATCTGGTTACAGTAAGTTTGGGGACCTGGTTACAATATGTTTGGGGACCTGGTTACAGTATGTTTGGGGGCCTGGTTAAAGTAAGTTTGGGGACCTGGTTACAGTAAGTGTGGGGACCGGGTTACAGTAAGTTTGGGGACTTGGTTACAGTAAGTTTGGGGACCTGGTTACAGTATGTTTGGGGCACTGGTTACAGTGTGTTTTGGGCCCTGGTTACAGTAAGTTTGGGGCACTGGTTACCGTATGGTTTAGGCCCTGGTTACAGTATGTTTCGGGCCCTGGTTACAGTATGGTTGGGGCACTGGTTACAGTATGTTTGGGGTCCTGGTTATAGTATATTTAGGGCCCTGGTTGCACGATCTTTAGGGCCCTGGTTACAGTATGTTTCGGGGACCTGGTTACAGTATGTATGGGGACCTGGTTACAGTAAGTTTGGGGACCTGGTTACATTAAGTTTGGGGACCTGCTTACAGTATGTTTGAGGCACTGGTTACAGTATATTTAGGGTCCTCGTTGCAGTATGTCTAGGGTCCTGGTTACAGTATGTCTAGGGTCCTGGTTACAGTATGTCTAGGGTCCTGGTTGCAGTATGTTTAGGGTCCTGGTTACAGTATGTCTAGGGTCCTCCAAAAAATTCAACGTTAACACTTCAAAGTTAAGAATGATGTGATCAGTAAACAAGACGAATAATGACTTGTTGAGGATACTCGTTAAGATAGTTCATTCTACGAATCATAAGAAAACAATCGCCCTTTTGGGCTGACAGAATATAGATAAAGAGAGGCTGGTGTTTGAAGTAACAAATCCCAAAATCAATGGTGGAACGACTTATTTGATTTTCTGCTGGATATACTTTGTGCTAGTGCTGATATTTGTAAAGAGAACAGTGTTGCGTCAGGGGAGTCATGTTGATAATATCGCATCTAACTTCTTTGTTGGTGCTCCTGGAAACGGGCTGTTGCATCAACCGGGGCCAATGAATTGGGGATCGATATTATAATCCCCAAAGTGATGAGATTAATGAGGAGATTCGGATTGTGTTTCAGTCGGGAGCGCACTGATATACCTTTTTAAATACGCCTCGGGATCTCGTAAGGGGTCGCAGATGCAGCGCTGTGAATTAACTTACAGCAGGCAGCAACATATAGTTGGAATTACTAGACCATTAGAAGCAAAACACAGGACAACGCAGATCTTTTTTGGGAAACAACCCGAACGAATACAAAGATATACATCCTGTTCCCTCTTCATCGTTATCCGACCTTGTCCTGAAACTTCGTCCGTTAGTTCCGTGTGCCACCACACTACTATTATCTCGAACGATTACAAGACACACATTGATCTTTACCCGGGTAACGTATATAACAAACAACATAAACGGTTATAGAGTAATCGACAGTCCGAAGTTGAAAACCGGACTTCCATTAAATACAGGCATCTATATGTGAACACCATCTGGCAGCATGAACAGGGAAACAACGGAATACACTCTCTGCAGAACCATCGTTAGAGAATGTTTAAAGATCGGCTTCGGTTGGGGGGGGGGGGGGGGGTGTATTACAAGGAATTATCAGCTGACAGGGCAATAACTGTAATATGGTGGTGGCATGTTTTAACCTGCTAACACCTAATTTGTCGAATGAAACTGTCCTTGCACTGACAAAGCGATGAGATAAGTGTATCAATGTTGGTGGAGATGAGATTAGGGAATCAATGTTGGTGGAAATTATGTTGAGAAATAAGGGACATTTATGAGACAAATAGTGGTTTTTAAGTCCCTGTCTCTTTTAGTTTTTTTGTTCTTCCCTAATAACTATATGTAACCTATTTACTGACTTCCCATCGTAAAATTCAAACATCATCAACAAAATTGAAATAATAATGAGTCCAAGTAATTACTTTTGGCATAAAAGTTTAAAGATGTCCAAACATCATTTATTAAAATGTCATTGACATTATTTGTAATCGTTATATAATATGTGTCTTTACAGTACGCAGGCAGAATGGCTTAAAGTTAATCCCTGGGGAATTCGCCGAATTCTCTCGTGGGCAAACAAGCACTTCAACAACCCTCCAATTTACATCACTGAGAGCGGTCGACCTAGCGATCCAGATTTGGATGATCCAGAGAGGATTTACTATTACAAATATTACATCAACGAACTTCTAAAAGGTTCGGTTTAACTCATTCCTTCTTCTGTATCTGATCCCAAGACAAAAACAGTTATTCACTTTTACTTTTATCATAAAGGGGGTGTTGTTGTTGTTGTTGTTGTTGTTGTTGTTGTTGTTCTCACATCGCTATTGAGCAAGACTGCTCTTGGTAGCCCAATGCCATTCTAATATATATATATATATATATATACAGTTCTTTTTCAGTTGTGTCTCTGCTCCGTATAGTGTGTTGGTAATTGTCGGTAGTGTTTGTAAGAATCTTTTCCTCATGTCTGAAAGCGCCTTGCACTCAATGAGTAGATGTCGAACTGTTTCATTAGGATGAGAGCAATGTCTGCACACGGACAAGTGCTAGGGATTGATGCGGTTGAAGTTGCTATTGGCTCTGGCATGTCCTGTTCGGAACTGAACGATGAGACTTTGATTTCTTCTATGTAGTTTGTTTATGTCATCGTTACTTTTTGGCTGTAACCTTTCGCCAAATACACCGCAACCTTCATAAATGGGAAAATGTGAATGCAATTATTGCACTAAATATTAGATTCGTATTCAATTCGGTGCTGAATAGATTTTCCGTCACTGTCATACGACATGTTTCCAATTGCTGGGGTAGTCGAGGGGTATTGAAGGCAGAGAACTACAGGCCGCTTCACCACTGCTGTCGCCACGTCGTGTGCTGGCTATGTTTCTTTATTTCACCCCCAACAGAAAAACAACATGTGCCATACTGATGATTCGAACCGCTGCCCTCCTTGTCGTCAGGCAGGCCTCAAAACCATTCAGCTACGCGCTCCTCTTTTATTCAGTAAATTATTCTTATAGTGTTGAAAAGTAAGTACTTTTTTTCAATTTGAATATAACATGTGAAAGAATAGCGGCGAGATAGTTTTAGACGTTAAATTTTGTCTAACCTTCAATTCTATTGACCACAATGAGTAGGTCATCTCTGTTATGTGGCCTGAACAGAACGTTAAGAGGTGGCTTGTCAAAGCTTTCCTCACATCAGGGGGTTCTCCAGACGGTTGTACTATGCTTGGCGCTCACTACTACGATGATCACGTCAATCCCCCATATCGCTAGCCAGGATGCCATGAAAACTGCGCGTCTCCAGAGAGAACTTCGAGGGAGTCGAGGTGGGAGATCTTGGCCAGTATATTTTGCCTGACCCTGACTAACATGTCTGATCAGAATATTTTGACTTACCATGACTGACATGTCTGATCAGTTAATTTTTTGCCTGACCCTGATTAACAGGTCTGATCAGTATATTTTGCCTGGCCCTGACTAACATGTCTGATAAGTATATTTTTCCTGACCCTGACTAACATGTCTGATCAGAATATTTTAACTTACCATGACTGATATGTCTGATCAGTATATTTTGCCTGACCCTGATTAACATGTCTGATCAATATATTTTGCCTGGCCCTGACTAACATGTCTGATCAGTATATTTTGCCTGACCCTGACTAACATGTCTGATAAATATATTTTTCCTGACCCTGACTAACATGTCTGATCAGTATATTTTGCCTTACCATGACTGACATGTCTGATCGGTATGATTTGTCTGACCCAACGTTAGGGATTTTGGACTTGCTCAAATTATGGTGAGTTATTTTGGAGGTAATCCATAAAATGCGTTTCCACAGAAGAGAGTATTGGAAGCGGTGGTTAATAACGGGATAATGTGGGTAGTATTTGCGTGGAAAGGGGGGGGGGGGAGGGGACACGTATTTATGTTGACAATGGACGACAAATTCAAATATCAGATGACACACTCTCACTCATATACGTGTCGATTAAGTATTTTTCTGGTAACCGATTAAAGCGTTCCTCTAACAGCTCCAAAGTAATCGAGGATAGTGTTAAATCTAAGGCAGTATTCTACCGAGAACAGAGGACAGGGCTGTGGCATGATCAGACAAAGTAATGAGTAATGTATCAAAGTATTTCCATTTATCGTCCATCCTTTCACAAAAGTTCATAGAAGTAAATCGGACATTTTGTATTTTAATGCATACCATTTGTGTACATCCACGACAGCCATTAAACTGGACAACGTGGACGTCCGTGGTTACACTGCCTGGTCTTTGATGGACAACTTAGAGTGGGCTAGTGGTTTCGATTCCAAGTATGGCCTATATTACTTGGACTTTGACAACCAAAACCTGACTCGAGTCCCCAGGGCATCGGCTACATTTTACAAGAATCTGATCGCTGATAACGGGTTTCCTAACACAAGCAAGTAGATCGGTTTGACAATGTCAACTTGTTGTGTGGGAGACAACATATTCTAATATAAATATGCTTTACCTATGAACCTAATAAACATATTTCAAATAATAACATACATATATATATATATATATATATATATCCATATATCAATAAGTGGCGTATGTGGGTATGTATGAATGTGTGTGTGTGTGTGTGTGTGTGTGTGTGTGTTTATATCTTTATCTTGTTAAACAGGAAACTCCAGTCATTCGTCAATAAACATATACATACGATAATGTATTTAGGTTGTTAGAACATTGTGAGAAATGACGATCTAAGGGAAAGGAGCCAGCAACATGCACACCTTGGAGCAGCAGATCAAACCGAGAATAGAGGGTTGCATTTTACACACGCTTTGGAAATCATCATCAAACGTGGTCAGACAGGCGCTAATATAGAACAGACATGAAGAAGAAGACAGGTAGACCAAGAAACGCACGGAGACTGAAAGTAAACTTCGGTCCCTGGCCCAGGACCTCATCTGGAGAGAAGCTTAACGACTACTCAAGACCGAATTTGCTGGAGGAAGGTTGTCATTGGCCTTTGCCCCGAAAGAAGCACCGTTCATTGATTGATTGATTTATGTAAATGGATGTTTGTATGCATTTACATACATGCATATATATATATATATATATATATATATATATATATATATATATATATATATATACATAATCTATTCAGAAAACTAAAGGTATCAGTTGTAACAGCATACTACTCTAATTGTAGTGCTTTCAAATTGCACAAATTTGTGAAACACACAGAGTGATTCTTTCAACTGAGAGGTGGTTGATAATATACTGTTTATTCCTACAGTGTGTTACCAATGTCAGTCTCGGTCCTTTCCAGAAACACATAATAGTAAGATCCAGAGATGTGAGATGCATTGAGCGAGAAATGCAGCCTGAAAGACAATCCGTGACCGAATCCGCGTTGATGGGAGATAGTAGGTACAAACCCAGTTAGTGCCTTCTTTGACGCACAAAAATATCAAGTCGTTTGGTCATTTACTCAAAATGCATTATCACCAGCTAGCCTGCTGCGAGAGAAGATCATATACCGGTCCACATACAAGGGTCTGACATCGACGTCGGTTTACTGAAGGTGCATCTGATACACTTAGGAAGTTACGCTTAACCACAACACAAGCCTTACACTTGGCCATAACAAGAAATCTACGCCTTTCTGCGATTCCTCATGGCACGAGCAGCAGGACAAATAAGGAAGAAGTGAGTTCAAAACGCTGTTCATCGTCTGAGATGGAGTTCACAATTTCATAAGCAGAGATAGCGCATATGGTCACTACTCGCACTGTTTCCGGACCTGCTCTACGGAGATACAAAAAAGTATTCGACTAATTATTGCTTTACTTAAATATATTCAATGAATTGGCAGCTGAATCCTTTCAAACAAGACATCAGGACGCGAATTATATGAAAGATCCTGCCAAAGACGGATGTGTCGGACCGAAAGGTGCAAGTATCAAAGCCAAGCTGTAAACTAGCGACACAACACATTCCGTTCTCCGAACGATACCCTGCTATTTGCAAAGCCCTGTTCAGGACCTGGTTCGCGGGAGATTGAGAACGAAAGCAGAAGAAGAAGATATGAAAGATAAATACAGATATGATCAGTACATTTTTTGGACAAATTATATCATCGGATCTTTCCATCTAGTTAGAAGATAGTAAGTTGTGCTTTGATTAAAATGATGTAACTATAGTCAATGACGGTAACGAATGCAATTCGTAAGACCTATCCTAGTAAAGAAGCACCTTCCACAGCATGTGCAAGGAAGGTCAGGACCGTTTGCGGCATTGCATGGCGTGGCGAGCCCTTAGCCTATCCGCAATCAGTATATCATGTGTCTATATCCTATGCATAATCATGCCTTTCCATGCAACACGTGATCCATGACGTCCTGTTGCATGATTCCAAATCGATTCCCGCATCATTCAAATCCCGCTTGGATACATCCTTATATCTAAGTAGTGGCCGGCCCTGAGACTTTTCCCCAACTGTAATTTCCCATAGAAAATATATTTTGCTATTCTGCCTCCATCCATTCCCCTTGTGTGTCCCAGCCATCGGAGCCTTCGAAGACAAAGCATGAAAAAGACCGTGACAGTGCATGTTCTTTCCAATAACTCAGTGTTGGTGATCTTGTCCTGCCATCCAATTCTCTTGATTCCGAAAGGCATCTAATGTGATAACTGTTTAGACGCCTCTCCTGGTGCGTGTAGGTAGACCATATATCACTGTCATAAAGATAGGCTCTGAAGACACAGGCCTGGTACATTTGTTTTTATTTTAACAATGAGCTTCTTGTTCTTTCAGAGCTATTTTGTTAGGATGTTCATTGTTGTGACCACCTTGCCTACCTTGATATTTATCTCTTGGTCTAGGTATATTTATTTTATTGACAGAGGATCTCTGGTAAGTAAATTGATCTACTACCTTGGGTTTATCAACATCAATGGAGATTACTAGCGCCTTGTAACTATTGTTCTATTTAGATAATCAATTTGACGGCTCAAAACGTAAGAGGTAGTAGATTCTTCTTCATCCTGACCATCAAGCATCCACCTCAACGGCATATTAAATGATTGGTGTTGGCTTGCGTTGTGTTCAAGGGGTATTGTCTACCTATGTTCATCAAGTTTGAATGGCATATGGTTGTCCCCGTCCTGCCTGCAAGATACAAGTTATATCTTTACAGAGTTTACTGATATATGAAAGCTGTCTCACAAGCTTTTTCTTTCCAAATACAAAAAAAACCGAATATAATGCAGCGAACACACGTTTTATTACATCTCTCAAATCACTACCTATAAGGACATTTTCTATTACGTATCTCAAATCACTAATTGTTAGGACATTTTCTATTTCATCTCTCAAAGTCTTACCTCTTTAGAACAATTTATATTACATCTCTCAAAGCCCTACCTCTTTAGGGCAATTTCTATTACATATCTCAAAGCCCTACCTCTTTAGGGCAATTTATATTACATCTCTCAAAGCCCTACCTCTTTAGGGCAATTTCTATTACATCTCTCAAAGTCTTACCTCTTTAGGGCAATTTCTATTACATCTCTCAAAGTCTTACCTCTTTAGAACAATTTATATTACATCTCTCAAAGCCCTACCTCTTTAGAACAATTTATATTACATCTCTCAAAGCCCTACCTCTTTAGGGCAATTTCTATTACATATATCAAAGTCCTACCTCTTTAGGACAATGATCAGGAGATTGATCTTCCTTCACCATAAACAAGGAGAAAACTCATAACGCAGTTTTAAATGTCCTGATCTGAATAATTGAAAACACTAATAATGAAAATAAAATCTTGAAAGATAAAAAAATGTCTGATTGCAAGTAATTGTAATTACGTGGAAGCACAATCATTGATACCTAAAGAACCATTATTATTTATAAGTTTAAATTGGTGTATTTCAGCAAATACATGCTTGAATATTGTATTGCTTAGCCATTTTGCTTAATGAATGTAACTACCTTAGGTTAGTCAGTTATCGTAATATGCTGGAGTAACTATATTAGGTTAGTCAGTTATCGTAAAGTGCTGGAGTAACTACCTAAGGTTAGTCATTTATCATAATGTGCTGGAGTAACTACCTTTGGTTAGTCATTTATCATAATGTGTTGGAGTAACTACCTTAGGTTAGTCATTTATCGTAAAGTGCTGGAGTAACTAACTACCTTAGGTTAGTCATTTATCGTAATGTGATAGATTAGCTACTTTAGGCTAGTCATTTATCGTAATGTGATAGAGTAACTACCTTAGGTTAGTCATTTGTCGTAATGTGATAGAGTAACTAACTACCTTAGGTTAGTCATTTATCGTAATGCAATAGAGTAACTACCTTATGTTAGTTATTTATCGTAATGTGATAGAGTAGCTACCTTAGGTTAGCCATTCATCTTAATGTGATAGAGTAGCTACCTTAGGTTAGTCATTTATCGTAATGTGATATAGTAGCTAATTTAGGTTAGTCATTTATCGTAATGTGATAGATTAGCTACTTTAGGCTAGTCATTTATCGTAATGGCAGATAGAGTAACTGTGTATGCCAGTGTTTGGTCTGTCCAATCTTTAGGTGTGCGTCAGGTACATAAATAAGGCGAAAATAAATATATGCATGGATGACATAAACATAAATTGATGTGACTCAGTTGAAGCAACGGGAAATATACATTTACATGTATAAGTCATTTATCTGAACGGGACATGAATATACAAGTGCATGACCCATTTATCTCACCGGGAGATAAACATTCACATTACTCTTGGGTACAAAGTCTTCTAGTTTACTTACTTAAGAACTCTTATTTTATCCTGGTGTATGGAATCTTCTACCTTGCTTACTTAGTCGTTCTTCTACTGCGGGGTATATATTCTTCTACCTTACATACTAAGTCACTCTTCTACCATGAAGTGTAGAATATTCTTACTTACTTTGTCAATCAACGTCTACCATAGGTGCAGAGGATTGACATAAATACTCAATATTATTCTAACCCCTGATTTCCTCTTGTCCTGGTTCGAGTCTGGCTCTGGCTATCTTACAATTTGTTTTATATTGTAATCA
Source organism: Ariolimax columbianus (assembly GCA_036924085.1). Lineage (NCBI taxonomy): Eukaryota > Metazoa > Mollusca > Gastropoda > Stylommatophora > Arionidae > Ariolimax > Ariolimax columbianus. Next base: position 17,178,600 of record JAVGWX010000011.1, read on the forward strand.
CAGTGTACATCAAACCATCATCTGGGTCACGAACCTTGGCTCTTTGCTTCCTTTGCCAGCCTTGCCTGCATATCTTCATTCAGTCTGCAGACATGAACAAACCTCCACAATTGAGATTACACCTCTTGAGTCTGCAAAGGCTGAGCTTCGACGTCTTGTCCAATTAAATGTTAAGACTTTCATTGCATTAAATACAGGAAGTGGAATCTTTCCCGCTTGAAGACCGTTTTAAAGGTCAAGGTGGGTCTCATAGCCACAACTGCCGTTGGGGATGAAGATAACTTCATGGACTTAGCCGCAGCCTATGTGAGTAGGGGTGGCCAGTTCCCTTCTTTGCTGTTTATACCTTTCCCAACCCATACATCAAGTACCAATTTACTGCTTGGTCGACCGGAGAAGTGATCTTACCAGGAACGAACCTACGCACGTATTTTTTCTCTCTCCCGTTATTTCAAACCCTGGTGCGGTTGTAATCCTAGTTGCCGCTAGCAAGCTCACTGCTGACTAGGCTACTCGCCTTAAGTTAGCTAATAAGGCACCATTCAAGAAACTTCATTGTTATGCTCTTCAAAAATGCAATATTTTGTAAATAATATAACTACCGTGTCTCTTTGAACAAAAATTGTTAATTGAGCTAAGAATTCATAAAAACTCAAATTATGTTAATTGACTACGTTCATCTTTCACATATTTTCTCTTATATATATTTTTCCTCTGCTGAAGACCGATGTGTCGGACCAAAAGGTGCAAATATAGCAGTCAAGCTGTAATCTACGACCCAACGCATTCCGTTCTATGGACAACATTTTGCTACTTAAAGCGCTTTAATGGTTTGGTAGCGAGAGATTGAGAACGAACGAAGCCAAGCCAAGATATATTGTAGCAATTTTATTTTTTGTGTTGGGGGGGGGGGGGCTTAACAAAAAAATAATAAATTGGCCATTTTTGTTAACTCTAAAGTTAACTTACCATTTAATGACTAAAATAAAAATACAAAACGAACAAAAACATTTGAACAAAATTAAAGCGATGTGCTCTACAAACTGTGGATGTATTCAAAAGAAGGAAATAAAAACACGTATTTGTTATAGGGAAATAACTAAGGATTCAGTAACGGTATAGAGTGACATAATTTTATAGTAATTACTTCCCTTTTAAATTAATTTTGTTGCGTTTTTATAAGTACAGGGATACCAGGAATCAGTAGAAAATGCCAATGCAGTGTCCACGAGCTGAACACTGAAAACTTAAGCACAAGCAATGATTGAGGAGAAATATAATACCAAGGAATAGGCACAGGTTTCAGATGGGCACAGATGGTTTTAGCAGAGGTAGCAGGTCATAAGACACAAAAGTGGAAATATAACAGAAGAGGAACTTCCCAATAGGAAAGTCGTCCACAAACCTCAGAGCAGAATATATGTCCCTCCTGCGAGCAATGAGGATACTTAAAACAGAAAGGCAACCACCAAAAAAAATAATTTCATTCACAGACTGTAGAGTACTATTAGAGGCAATACAAAAAAAGCAAACAACGAACCACTGTTATCAGAGATCAGAGCAGAACTACGATAACTCTAGAGATCCTCTACAATAGGGTTCTAGTGGCCACCCTCCCATTGCTGAATTACAGGTGATAAGTAACAGCAGCTTGAGAATTCACCAACTCAAAAGAAATCAACACACTACCTCATTTCGCCTCAGAACTGTACACTGCAGACTACTAGAACATCTGTACCGACGGAAGATCTCACACACCGATGAGTGCCCATGTGGAACAGGAGGCCAGATTTTTTAACACACTCTACAGAAATGCAAAACAAAATAGAGAGATGAGATACATGGACAGAGGTGGGGAGCTGAGACAAAAGCTATGGGGCAGCAGCTCAGACCTGGTGAAGAATATAGACTTCATTATGGCGACTAACCTGCAGATATAGCATGGCCAAAATATCCTGAACGCAAAGAACGAAAGAAGGTCACCATATAACGATGAGCTCGTTGGTACCAATGATAGACACACTTGGTTTGGTAATGTCTGTGATTCTATACATTGTGAAGTGCATCGCATGTTTTACGTAAAGGTACTTCTTTTTCGTATTCTTCTTCAGCGTGCGTCCCGATAATGACGTAGTATCATCAGACTACTCGAGGTCTGAACAGTCACCAGGTGTCCAGGGAAGGTTTAATCGAAATCGCTATGTTACATAATAAGGGGAGTGGGAGGGGGGGGGGGGATGTATCTGACCTTCAAGGTGTCTGATATAGATTAACATAATTGCGAAGCTAGAAGTGCCAGGAATAACTAGACAGACAGATGGAATACAATTCGAGATTGAAAGTCTAATAAAAGTGATTGAATGTTTCGAAGTAAAATAGGGCACAGACCACGCACAAAGTGTCAATCAAACAGGTGGATGGAAGAGACGTGCAGGTGACTGAACAAAGGGATTGGAGAACCAGTCTCTAAGATAAGGGGTCGCCTAATAGTGAAGATACAAGGGAACTAAGGAAGCGATGATGATTCAACAATTTAGAAACAGAATAGTATTCTGGGCGAGAAATATATCCTCTTAGGCGAGAGAAGCATAGGAGAAGTAGAGTTCAAGGTGACGACAGAAAAGACCGACAGAAGGACGAAAAACTAGACTTAACGAGCCACGTTTGATATAAATCAAGGCTGATTAGTTTAGAGTCAGGGGTACAGAGAAAAAAAGAGATAGAGAGAGAAAGTGAAAGAGAAAGGAATAGACAGAAAGAGATAGAGAGAGAGAGAGAGAGAGAGAGAGAGAGAGAGAGAGAGATGGAAGACAAGATATCGCAATTGAAGTCGAGCAGATAATACATACATTTCATGTAAACAGTAATCTTGAACCAGTCAGGAAATAGATCTACGTTTTTTTAAAGACGCCGGGGAGCAGCGCGACAGAGACAGACACTGCATGTGTGTGCGGACAGAACAGGCCAACCAGTCCTTCAAGTACAGTCGGGAAACAGATCGAGAAGACATAACACCCTATAGGGTGTCAGACACTGATTCTATGTTCCACAGCAGAGTTATTGAATCATTTGCAGAACTGATTGTCGAGTAACAGAGAGTGACACATTGCTGAAACGAAATGTTAAGATCTCTCAGCTAGGCAGTGACGTAAATTCAAAGCGTATTGTTTTCGAGAAGCTGAGTGTCGCTAAAGCTTGAGTGACCACCGAATAAGAGATGTTTTCAGGAAGCTGAGTGTAACTAAAGCTAGAGTGGCCACCGACTTTGGGGTGTTTTCGAGAAGCTGAGTGTCGCTAAAGCTTGAGTGACCACCGAATAAGAGATGTTTTCAGGAAGCTGAGTGTAACTAAAGCTAGAGTGGTCACCGACTTTGGGGTGTTTTCGGGAAGCTGAGTGTAGCTAAAGCTAGAGTGACCAGCGACTTTGAGACAGAATATTACTCTACTATCTGAAGACACAGTTCGTTATCAAAAACATAAAACGTGAGTTTAGCAGGGATAACAGTATTGAAATATATTGTTCGATATATATGACCTGTTAGTGCAGGGTTAAGATCTGTGCTAATGCACGAAATGCCGTCATTATTATCTTTTGTAAAGCTGTGGAACGTATACTGCTGTGACATTTTTGACGTATGAACTTTATATTTTCTGATTCACAAATAAACGTATAAGTGTGTTACGTCCTGTGTTAAGTATACTCTCATTTAGAATACCTATGTTTATGTATGATTCAGTTAAGAAGGTAGAATTAGCAAGAACAAAACAGATACTATGATGTTCAGTAGAACACCTGGGCCACCCAAGATAAGTGTAAAAAATATTGTTTTTCAACCGGCCCATGCGTTGAAGTTTTTGGGCAGTATTTGTTCGGCAGACGGCAGGATTGACACGGAAATTTATACTAGTTTTCAGAAAGTATCTGCTGTGACTTATCAGCTGTCACCACTGCTTAGGCATCCTAGCATTAGTTTGGCAACAAAGCAACAGTTGATACAAAGTATATGTATACCAACTCTGCTACCAGCGCCATTCATGACCTCTGTCCATGGCGCGTGAGAGGAGAATTTCGACGTGTGAAATGAAGTGTTTGGGAAAGGTCATCGGTGTTACCTGGAGAGACGGAATGCGGAACGACGACATTGGAGGTATGGTCGGCACTACGTCTTGTGTCGAATACATTTCCAGGAAGAAAATAAGTTGGTTTGGTCATCTCATGAGAATATACCCTCATTAACTTCCACTGATGGCTTACAACGCTGGTAGATCTGGCTACATAACAAGAGGACGGCCGTGAGGCAGGTGGATATATGACATTAGTGATTGTGCAGCGACGCGCGCTCACATTAACCGAAGTAACGCACTTGGCGCAAGCTAGACAACATAAGATTCCCATGTCGCTCAACGGCAAAATTGGAAAGAAAACTAACTAAGAAAATAGAATTGTTACAAGCTATTATTGGCTTGATCTCCGTGACCAGCACGAGTGGTTTTCATATAAAGGGCTGGATAATTATGTGTGTGTGTATGTGTGTGTGTGTGTGTGTGTGTGTGTGGATAGAGCTGTCATAGTTGATGTGGGCTTAATATATGATTGATAATTATCATTGTCGTCTTCGTCTTAGTCGATCTGCATATGTACAAGGGTAGTAGCCCTTCTGCAGGTCGAAATTCTTTGTGGCTCCATAGATCTTCTTTGCGGGCTGGGCTCGAACAGTACATCGTTGCAATGGCTGTTTTCAATCGATCTCGGGCACGGGTTGTCCAGTGGATGGCTAACTTGTGTCTCGGGCACGGATTGTCCAGTGGGTGGCTGACTTGTGTCTCGGGCACGGGTTGTCCAGTGGATGGCTAACTTGTGTCTCGGGCACGGATTGTCCAGTGGGTGGCTGACTTGTGTCTCGGGCACGGGTTGTCCAGTGGGTGGCTGACTTGTGTCTCGGCACGGGTTGTCCAAAGGGTGGCTAACTTGTGTCTCGGGCACGAGTTGTCTAGTGGGTGGCTAACTTGTGTCTCGGGCACGAGTTGTCCAGTGGGTGGCTAACTTGTGTCTCGGGCACGGGTTGTCCAGTGGGTGGCTAACTTGTGTCTCGGGCACGGGTTGTCCAGTGGTTAGATGACTTGTATCTCGGGCACGGGTTGTCCAGTGGGTGGCTGACTTGTGTCTCGGGCACGGGTTGTCCAGTGGGTGGCTGACTTGTGTCTCGAGCACGGGTTGTCCAGTGGGTGGCTGACTTGTGTCTCGGCACGGGTTGTCCAAAGGGTGGCTAACTTGTGTCTCGGGCACGGGTTGTCTAGTGGGTGGCTAACTTGTGTCTCGGGCACGAGTTGTCCAGTGGGTGGCTAACTTGTGTCTCGGGCACGGGTTGTCCAGTGGGTGGCTAACTTGTGTCTCGGGCACGGGTTGTCCAGTGGTTAGATGACTTGTGTCTCGGGCACGGGTTGTTTAGTGGGTGGCTAACTTGTGTCTCGGGCACGGGTTGTCCAGTGGTTGGATGACTTGTGTCTCTGGTACGAGTTGTCCAGTGGGTGGCTAACTTGTGTGTCGGGCACGAGTTGTCCAGTGGGTGGCTAACTTGTGTCTTGGGCACGAGTTGTCCAGTGGGTGGCTAACGTGTGTCTCGGGCACGGGTTGTCCAGTGGGTGGCTAACTTGTGTCTTGGGCACGGGTTGTCCAGTGGGTGGCTAACTTGTGTCTCGGGCACGGGTTGTCCAGTGGGTGGCTAACTTGTGTCTCGGGCACGGGTTGTCCAGTGGTTAGATGACTTGTGTCTCGGGCACGGGTTGTCCAGTGGGTGGCTGACTTGTGTCTCGGGCACGGGTTGTCCAGTGGGTGGCTGACTTGTGTCTCGAGCACGGGTTGTCCAGTGGGTGGCTGACTTGTGTCTCGGCACGGGTTGTCCAAAGGGTGGCTAACTTGTGTCTCGGGCACGGGTTGTCTAGTGGGTGGCTAACTTGTGTCTCGGGCACGAGTTGTCCAGTGGGTGGCTAACTTGTGTCTCGGGCACGGGTTGTCCAGTGGGTGGCTAACTTGTGTCTCGGGCACGGGTTGTCCAGTGGTTAGATGACTTGTGTCTCGGGCACGGGTTGTTTAGTGGGTGGCTAACTTGTGTCTCGGGCACGGGTTGTCCAGTGGTTGGATGACTTGTGTCTCTGGTACGAGTTGTCCAGTGGGTGGCTAACTTGTGTGTCGGGCACGAGTTGTCCAGTGGGTGGCTAACTTGTGTCTTGGGCACGAGTTGTCCAGTGGGTGGCTAACGTGTGTCTCGGGCACGGGTTGTCCAGTGGGTGGCTAACTTGTGTCTTGGGCACGGGTTGTCCAGTGGGTGGCTAACTTGTGTCTTGGGCACGAGTTGTCCAGTGGGTGGCTAACTTGTGTCTCGGGCATGGGTTGTCCAGTGGGTGGTTAACTTGTGTCTTGGGCACGGGTTGTCCAGTGGGTGGCTAACTTGTGTCTCGGGCATGAGTTGTCCAGTGGGTGGCTAACTTGTGTTTTTGGCACGGGTTGTCTAGTGGGTGGTTAACTTGTGTCTCGGGCACGAGTTGTCCAGTGCGTGGCTAACTTGCTTGTTTCAGTATTACGATTGCCGAAGAGCGCGAACGAATCTTGTCACCAATGTGTGTGTGGGGCCGAGGGGGTGGAGGGGGGGGGGGGGATCTTCCAAGAGGTTTATTTTCGCCTCTTGGCTACTACAGAGCCGATGCTGGACTGCAGAGTTGGTTTTTCCTTCTGGTGATAATTATCATAGTTTTTTGTTCTGCTGTTAATGTCCACTCCATTTTCTTTACTTTTGTTGTTGGCGCTACACTAGTTCCTGCAACTCCTACTTGTATCAGCATACAAAACGTTGTCACCAACCTATCTCAGATTCCTGATTACTATTCCGTGTATTTGTTTCCCTGGCATCTCTCCAATCTTTCTGGAAATTATATCCGTGTATTTGCTAATCAGACTCTCTTTTCTCGCGTTTGTTTTCATTTCAAAAGATGGTGAGAATTTCTTTCTAATAAAAAATATAACATTAATATCAGTATGAAAAGAACAAAAGGATTCATCAACAAAGAATTTAAATAATAACAATGATATATTTGTTCCAACAGTGGATACACATTGTATTGAATAACATATGATATAATGTTCAAAGTTGATCATCAGCTATAGTTATAATTGTTCCACACGAAAAACTGTTACTAAGTTTACGAATATGATAAATATCCAATAAGAGGGGAACTACAGTACAACTGAATGTCAATTGTGGTATAGAAAGATATATAAGGCAGATTTAACGTTTCAGTAAGAGTTGTATTTGGCATACGACTGTTACTATACTAATGTGACAGTTGTAAACTTTTAAAAAAACCGTTTGATACATATTACTGAATATTCATATAGTCTTTAGCTCCCCGCGAAGCACAGAGCGACAATTAAAGCTGGTCCCTTTAAATGAAGACTGTGTCAAAGCATTAACCTGAGATTATGCAGTGCAGGTCTCTACAGTCACACTTTTTGTTTCCCCTAGAGGGCTTAGATCATCAACTAACTTTCTCCAAACATATCGGTGCTGTAAAATTGTCTTTACTTTTGTTGTTGTTGTTGTTGTTATTGTTGGATTCTTGATCTCATCTCCATTATTTTCGATGGCCTTTCTTTACCTCTTTTTTCTTGGAATTTCGATAACACAGATTACTTGGTGAATTCGCTTTGGGACTTCCATGTGGGACTTGTGTATTTCCAATCTTCGTAAGAGTTCCTGTTACATCTGTCTTTGTCCTGTTCTGTCCGATAAACTTTTATTGATATATCTGCCATTCAAATATGAGAGCATATCATATGCAGATCTCTGGTCTACGAGCACGAGTTTGAACCTGACATCTGTGGTTCGATCGAGGATACCTCACCAGAAGTTACATCTAACGACAGCACAGTCTTACACTTGGCGAAACCAAGAAATCTACGCATCCCATATTTCTGCGACGTGGCCTGGCAGGAGCAGTAGAACAAAAGACGAAGAAGTAAAAACAAATGCAGGTTCATTATCTTTTCCAGATCATTCGTTGTTGATGATCAGTCTATTAATTGCATGAATAATCTTCTTGAGGCAACTATTACAAAATGATTGAACAGATTCAGGCGGGTGGGGGTTTTGGGTTTGGGGGATAACATTATTTCTTTCCCGCATCATTCATTACCATCATCATGTAACATGTCCTAGATAACACGTCGCTCTCACCACATCCATTCGTTAAGAATCTAAATCAGCAGTCAGTTTATCCGCCTGCTTCCTGTTCATGATTAGAGTTTCCTTGATGGCTTGTGCTCATCTACGCCTGGCGGAACTCTGCCTTGTCTTCCTAGAACTGCTTCCATCAGTCCGACATGGCGTTTGATGTGGCAAAACGACCTCAGTTTCTTTGACATAACTTGGCGTATAAGCCAGTTCTCTTCGACACTCAGATCTTGGCATAACTTGGCGTATAAGCCAGTTATTTTCGACACTCAGATCTTGGCATAACTTGGCTTATAAGCCAGTTCTCTTCGATACTCAGATCTTGGCATAACTTGGCTTATAAGCCAGTTCTCTTAGACACTCAGATATTTGCATAACTTGGCTTATAAGCCAGTTCTCTTCGACACTCAGATCTTTGCATAACTTGGCTTATAAGCCAGTTCTCTTCGACACTCAGATATTTGCATAACTTGGCTTATAAGCCAGTTCTCTTCGACACTCAGATCTTTGCATAACTTGGCTTATAAGCCAGTTCTCTTCGACACTCAGTTTTTGGCATAACTTGGCTTATAAGCCAGTTCTCTTCGACACTCAGATCTCGCAGGATGACATTATTTCTTATTTTCTTTACCCGATTTATTTTTAAATTTGTTGTCTTGTAGCATGTTGTTTCGAAAGCCCCGACCCCCTTTATTAATATGCATGTGATTGTCCATGTCTCGCATTCACACACTGCCACCCGGAAATTGTCATTCGCCTCTTCTTCATTTCGCTTTTTCCAAAGCACTACTGATGTTCATTTACTTGAAGCATTACTTATTCAAACGTCACGATTCATTGTATGTGATTGATCTCATAGTTCCATGCTAAACGATGTATTGCCCCCTTTCAAATTGATTGGAAAGATACATTGGTTCCAATCCTTTCTGTCCGGGTACAACTCGGACAGTATTATTGTGAAAGAATTATCAATTTGTTTAGAAAATAGGGATTAAGATACTGAGCAGTGCATGAGCTGTAGCGGTCAGCGACCCAAAGCTGACTTCGTTATAGGCCAGCAACCAAGTGCTGCCAAGACCATTGTCCCCCTCCACGTGGTGATCCTGGATAGCAGAAGACAACTAAGCAGGCTGACTACTGAGAAGGGATCGAGATCGAAGTCAACCCATTACCCAAAAATGTCATACTTAAGTCGGATGTGTCGTACCAAAAGGTCCAAATATCGAAGCCAAGCTGTGAACTACGGACAACCCATTCCATTCTCCAGACTACATCCTGCTACTTGCAACGCCCTTTTCAGGGGTTAATGGCGGGATTTGAGAGCGAACGACGATGAAAGGAAAGAAATAGATTAGTAAGCAAACACTTAACGCATCCAGTCTTCTTCTTTTTGCTTGTCGTGTTCTGCCTTTCTGCGGCAAGTTATGAAGGTAGTTCTAGAACGAGGCTTACTGCTCCTCGAGTATAGTGCCATTCACCGTCTTAGAAATGTATGTAGGACACCTGTTTATATGTCGGCTTTTGACATTGAATCCGTTGCATCTAATTAGCATTGCGTTCAGTAAGGCAACAAAACAATTATTCAACATGACATGATTATTATATAAATCACACTCAAACATATCACATGATTATAGAATGCGTAAAACACATGATATGGACTGCCGTGCATTATTTAAAACTTGTTTTCGCCAAAATCATTGTTTAGAAATATCACAGAGAATAACAATTTACTTTATGTTAATGAACATAACACGTACAAACTCAGTAGAGCTAGATACGAATATGTTAAATACACATAACAAAAGGCCAGAGAGATGATCTCTCACAGAAGTTTGTTAACACATCAAGTCGCACACATTTAATGCATAATAATAGTTTATCGTCTTTTCATTTGTTAAAACGTAGCTCTAATACTGCATTTGACATACCATGCCCAGCTCACAGAAAAGCCGGATTCCAATAATTAATTCATAGTTCCAGCACTGCATTTGGACATTTCCTTATCAGCTTTTAGGAACGCAACGAGTCCAGTCATTTGTCAAAGCATAACTATACTATAAATTGTGTATACATGCCTAGCTTATAGCAAGGCCTGATTCCAATCATTTGTTAAATGCATAGATCAAACACTGCAATTGGCTTACCATACCTAGTTTTTATGTAAAGGCAAGTGCGTTGTCATGGTTTAGCTGCCACACACGGATCTCGTGCATTGACAATCATAGGCGACGGAAGTGCATCATTTAAATGTTTCACAAATTGTCATTAGTCCTCAGAATTAATGTTTTGATGCAGTGTAATAATTATGCATAATTTGCTTCTAATCAAAAAAGTGTAAGCTTCTTTTGCTGTTATGCCGTGCGTTTTTGGATCTGGGAAAGTTCGGTAGATTTCACAGACCACTCATCACCATCAATACTTTCACGAACATCTCTTAAATGTATATGCCACTCACAAACTTGCGATCGACCCACTAAATTATCCAAGTGGACTATCTGCAACTGTAGGCATATGTATTTCATGCTTCTCTAAATTTTTGGAAAAACCTAATGCAAATTTGTTGCTCGATCGTTTTGCGTCATGACAAGGGCAAGGCACTACTGCAAATAAACCAGACGAGCTAGGTAGACGTAACGCAAGCTATTTGTACATTTGATTCAGAAACCAATTTTTGCCTAGGCACTTCCGGTAGTATCCTGTAGCTCATGAAATATCCATACATTTACATACGTACATATAAATAAATATATATATATATATATATATATATATATATATATATATATATATATATATATATATATATATGTATGTATGTGTGTGTGACTGTCGAGAGAGAGATGGAGAACACAATTAGAAAGTGGGGAAAGAGACAAGTGGAAGCATAGACTTTGAACACATGAATACTATGCGACTATTTTCTAACCCAAACCAATGTATACCTTCTGAGGAGCAACATAAGAGACTAGATACCCCATCATCAAATTGTCTCCCTTCTTCGTGATCGTTTGATAAGGTTGGTAACCGCGGAACCGGCGCCTCTTGCTATTAACGTTAACAATGTTATTGATACAGCAATCAATCATCATCATTCGTCCGTTGTATTCCGATCTGAAGCTTATGTCACTACCGCCACTGGACTTTACATAAAACAGAAGTAGACCGTAACATTTTAACTTCAAAGTGAAGCATCAGTGTCAACTGCAACATGTACATTCTTTAGATGCTTCTTTCAAAGATTTGTCTCGTGGTTGATAATAACAAAAATGTGTGGTCGGTATCTCCTACAAGCATTTTAAAACGCATTCGTGTTGCACGATGAGGAAGAATGATAACAATTCAAAAGTATGGGCTTAAAAGTGTTGCTTGATTATTACTTAGCTTTGCTAACCTTATCTATAGTCAAAAATGCAGCACAGGAAAAAAGCTGACGGCTGATAGTTACAAATGGTTGCTTCCGTCAAGTGCAGCGAACCAGACCTGGCTAAAATCCTATTCCGCTTCGACGTCCCGACCATGAAAACAGGAAACACAGTGCGATCTGGCTAAGAGAATAGCCATCGCCGGGAAGAGGGGGGGGGGGGGGGGGGGGGGGGTGTTGGGGAAGCGAACACAGTACCAAAAATATCGAGCTCAATCCGGATGTATATGTCTGCAAGACGCAGATATCGCGACGTATCCGTGAACAAAGTCCAACGCAAATGATGGCCAACAAATCGACCCCTAATCTCTTTTTCTCTGTTCGCCTCTCAGATAAGAAAACTGAGACGCCATGCTGGTCAGTGACACCATATTGGCCAGGTCGTCGTGCCAGGTTAATGTACAGTATACTGGCCAGGACGTCGTGTCAGTGTCAGGCACATAATACTGGCCATGAGATCTCGTTTGTAGAAAGTTAAGATCCCATCATGTCAGACGGTGCATAGGAAAGACGCTGTTAAACCCATATTATTTTGTAACCCACGGCACATTGGATGGTGTGGTCAGCATCACTCCTGCAGCCTTTAATTCCCGGACGTCCCGTCAGAGTCAGACACATTATACTGACCAAGACGTCTCGTCAAGATCAGGCACAGTATACTAAATAGTACGTCATGTTAAGGTCAGGCACTATATATACTGGCAAGAACGTGGCGTCAGGGTCAGACACAATATACTGGCCAAGACGTCGCGTCAAGATCAGGCACAGTATACTAACTAGTACGTCATGTTAAGGTCAGGCACTTTATATACTGGCAAGAACGCGGCGTCAGAGTCAGACACAATATACTGGCCAAGACGTCGCGTCAAGATCAGGCACAGTATGCTAACCAGGATACCGTGTCAGAGCCAGGAATAACATACTGACCAGGACTTCGCATCAGTGCCAGGCATAAGATACTGAAAACACCACTATGTAGCGTTTCCTGAAAACAGGCGGTTTTCAAGGCAGTTTGGCTGACGAGATGTCGATCGACGTGATCCGCGTAGTAGTGAGCATGACACAGGTAAAGTCAAGTATAGCACAACCGAGGTCAACCTTCATCGCACGAACAGGTTGTGAGGAGAGCTACTACATCCGGCTACTTAACGCCCATTTCATGGCGCACACGAGTAACCTTAATCATTGTTGACATCGAATAACAACAACCTCTCATATGATACATTCTGCTGTTTCCAGACGAGCGCCAAACCGGCCGCTAATCATATTCGCTCCCGAATCATGTGTTCTAGTTGTGTTTTAAAGAACTAATGCTATATTTGTGTTCATTTCTTGTTTAATCATTTTCACAGAAGCCCTCGCAGTGTTAATGGCGCTCAAGAACCAGCACAAGAATCAACTAGGTGCTCTGGCAAATTCGCTCAAACGCCTGTTTCAGTGTTTCAAAAAAAAAGCATAGTCCAGTAGATACCAGTCCCCTGCGACATTCCAGGCAATGAGGAGGCGGACAGACTCGCTAGATAGGGAGGAATGCTGCAGCAGAGTGATACATAAATCACATACAATGAGACTAAAGTATTCATCATGACAACGTACAGTGCAAATGGAAAACAGACAACTAGGCCACATAGAAATCAATGATTACATCAACTCTCCAGTCGAGACCAGTGATCATTCTCCGGCTACACACAGGACACAATAGACTGAGATGTTATCTGTACGACACGTTCAAAATTGGCACTACAGAACTGTGAGGTCTGCGACAGCCTCCATGAAGGCAGAACATATTTTGCAGTCCTGTCCACTTTATACCGACAAAAGAAGTAGCATTTAACAACAGCCAGTGACCTCCCACGAGAAGCTGTACGAAAGTGTACAGAGTCTTTAGTTGACTGCTTCCTTCGTTAGAGTCATTGAAGTCAAGGTCTGACAACGAACGAGGAAGAAGGATTTAAATATGCCTTCTAATTTGTTGACATAATAAAGTAGCATACGCTCTGAAGACACCTGTGTTTTAGGGTAGCCACTGAAATATGTAGGGTCTAACCCGCCTAAATACCATCCTTTATTCGAACCGGCTAGAGACACAGGTCAGGTGACTGTATGCAGACCACACAACAATACATTAACTGCGAAGCGGATAGACGGCTATGAATGCTGACATAGAGTTATAACAGGAGGCATGAAGTCAACGCCAATTGTAGAACTTGAAAAGATTACAAATCTGCAATCCATGACCGACAGAAGAGAATGCAGAGCCCAGCAGCAAGCAGAGAAACTCAGAAGACTGACAAACCATTCAATGCATTAGAGACTAAATAATTTTGGAAATGGGATACTAAAGCGGAGAAACTTTGCAGAATAGCCAAAGCAAAGATGAGCGAAGACCCTATGAACGCACTAACAACACCAAAGCCCATCCCTACTGTACGCAAACCTACCTGGAAGCAGCATATACTTCAGGAGGTGGTAGAAAATATACCAGGTATTGGAAACATGAACAGCCAGACTGAGAAAAAAAGAAAAAGAGTCATAACCCTGAGGTGCATAACGAAATACTACCCAAGCATGGACTGGACCCATGCATACACCGACGGCTCTGTAACAAACACAACACAAAACGGAGGGGCAGGGGTATTCCTGAGCCTACCAAATGGTAGAAAAATAACACTGTCAGTGCCAACTGGAAAATACTCAAGCAATTTCAGAGCAGAGACAGAGGCACTGAGAGCTGCAGTAGAAGAAATGGTCACATGCAAAAGAAATGAAAGCCATATAATCCTGTTTACAGATGCCATGGCCGTTGTCACAACACTAAAAAGCCAGAAAAATACTGAACTTAATGATTTAAGAGCAGTACTCTGTCAACTATGCCAGCAGTCCGCACCAAAAAGAGTAGTGGTACAGTGGGTTCCATCCCACTGTAACATCCAAGACAACGAGAAGGCAGACAGACTGACAAAAAAAGGTGCAAGACTACCACAACCATATATTAGTATGACATACGAAGAGTCAAAACGGCTTATTAGAGCTAGATACATGACCAAATGGGAAATGGAACACACTGGCTACACAAAAAACGATGCCTATTACCAGTTGAACAGAAGAGAGCAGGTCGTGGTCTTCAGACTTCGCACTGGCCACAACAGACTGAGGTACCACCTATTCAATAAATTGAAGATAGGTGGCACTGACGAATGCACGTGCGGTACTGGGAAAATGACCGCTGAACATCTGCTGCAAAACTGCCCGACATACGAGGATCAAAGAAAGCAGATGTTGCCATCACCAGTGGCAACACTAGACAAGCTCTATGGCAGTGTTGACAGCCTCTGGATGACCGCTGCTTTTTTTCGAAAAAATAAAGGTTGACGTCTGACAGCGTACGAAGAAGAAGAAGAATGCTGACATGCTATACATTACAAACATAAGTACTCAATAATATCCCATCAGACATCAGGTAATTCATCGTCAACAGAGAAAAGCAGCTAGATAAACAATTTCCATAGACAAATTATTCTAAGAAGCAGATCACCGGGAACGTTCAAAATAGCAGGCAAAACAAAGAAATAAAGAGAACAGTCTGGAAATGAAAAGCAAAAAAACCAACAAAAAAACAAAAGTCGACGATAGTCCTGAACAACCATGCCATGTCACAGGCAGACACAAAACGAAGGGAGTTTTTTTCAGAGCCAGCTCCCTACCCCCACAGCTTTTTCAGCTTTAAAGCAAACAAACGCCTTGAACGACTTCATCACCGTCCCCGACCGTCTACGATCCACACCTGTCAATAGACGGAGTAGACGCAGTTTCCAATAAACAACATAACTTCACCAGGGAGTCTGTAGAGACCGACGAATCAAGAAATGGATACAACTGCACGAGGAAGCTGCGTCAGGAGTATACATGTCATATCCAATATGGAGAACCTTAAATATAGATTTCGGTCTGAGCTCACTCGGTGCAGACAAATCTGAAGAGATGGGGATACAGCGACGACGTTATATATCCATGCGGCACCGTTCAGGACCAGGCTCCTTGTATATATATATATATATATATATATATATATATATATATATATATATATGGAGTTCCGGTACGATGCCACCAAGCAACAGCTGCTCCCATGGTCTGCGATTTCCGTGTGGCTTGTTCATTCCAATTAATGTTTGGAGCGCACTGTTGTATATCGATCATATTCTAGCATATGCCACGCTATTCGTAGGAAGCCTGTGTGTGTAGTTTTCCTTGGAATTCGGAGAAAACACGATCAGTTCGTCATGTGTTATAGAATACACGTTGTTGGATAGGACATCACTATAGATTGCGCACCGTCCTTGGTTGGTGTGCACAATCTTCTTAGAAATTACGTCCATTTTCACTGCATGTCACTACCGTAATCTCCCCTCAGTCATGGGTTAATGGTCAGACCCCTAGACCTACAAATGTGGGCGCTGGTCAGCATAAGCGTCTTTTAGTCTACGCTTGGGGGATGCTGCTGTCGAGAGGTACGACATTCGCCTCTCAAATCGTAAAGAAAACGGTGGACGATCTTCTTCTTCTTCTTCTTCTGCGTACACAGTCAGACAGTAACCATTATTTTTTCGAAAAAAGCGGCGGTCATCCTGAGACTCTCGCCACTACCATAGAGCTTGTCTTGCAGTTCCACTGGCAATGGCCACATCTGCTCTCTCTGATCCTCGTATGTCGGGCAGTTCTGCAGCAGATGTTCAGTGGTCATTTTACCAGTACCGCACGGGCATTCGTCGGTACACCCTATCTTCAATTTGTTGAATAGGTGGTACCTCAGTCTGTTGTGGCCAGTGCGAAGTCTGAAGACAACGACCTGCTCTCTTCGGTTCAACTGGTAATAGGCATCGTTTTTGGTGTAACCAGTATGTTCGGTTTCCCATTTGGTCATGTATCTGGCTTTGATAAGCCGTTTTGACTCTTCGTACGTCATACTGGTATCTGTTTGTGGTAGTCTTGCACCTTCTTTTGCCAGTCTGTCTGCCTCCTCGTTGCCTTGGATGTTGCAGTGTGACGGGACCCACTGTACCACTACCCTTTTTGGTGCGGACTGCTGGCACAGTTTGCAGAGTGCTGCTCTTAGGTCATTAAGCTCAGTGTTTTTCTGGCTTTTTAGCGCTGTGACTACTTCGAGAGCATCTGTCAGCAGAACTATATGGCTCTCATTTTCACTGTTTGTCACCATTTCTTCCACTGCCGCCCTCAGTGCCTCTGCCTCCGCTCTGAAATTGCTTGTGTACTTACCAGTAGCGAATGACAGTGTTATTTGTCTGCCATTTGGTAGGTTCAGGAATGCTCCTGCCCCTCCGTTCTGTGTAGTGTTTGTTACAGAACCGTCGGTGTATGCATGGGTCCAGTCCATGCTTGGGTAGCTTTTCGTTATGAAGCTTAGGGTAGTGTCTCTCCTTTCTTTTTCAGTCTGGCAGTTTTTGTTTGCAATACCTGGTATAATTTCTACCACCTCTGGAAATATATCCTGCCTCCAGGTAGGTTTTCGTACAGTAGTGATGGGTTTTGGTGTTTGTGCGTTTGTGGGATCTTCGTGCATCTTTGCTTTGGCTATTTCTGCAAAGTTTCTCCGCTTTAGTTTCCCATTTCCCAAATTGTTTAATCTCTGGTACATTGGATGGTCCGTCAGTCTTCGGAGTTTCTCTGACTGCAGCTGGGCTCTGCAGTCTCTTCTATCGGTCATGGATTGCAGTTTTGTGATCTTTTCAAGTTCAACAATTGGCGTTGACTTCATGCCACCTGTTATAATTCTCATGGCTTAGTTTTGAAGTTTGTTAACTTTATCGAAGTTCGCCTTCGCTGCTGTTGTCCATGCCGCAATGCCATACTCGAGAACTGGTCTCACTCTTCCAGTGTACAGTTTCTTTAGTATGCCTTCGTCTGCTCCCCAGCTTGTGCCAGCAAGTTTCCTCATGATTGCCATTCTTTCTCTGGCTTTCATTCGGTTTCTCTCGATCTGACTTTTCCATGTCATGCGCCGATCAAATGTGACTCCCAGATAGGTTGGGTTGTCGTTTGGCTGCAGGATTTTGCCATTTAGACTTAATTTGGTACTTTGGGGTTTTAATGAGAGCGAGAATATTGTGCACGTGGTTTTCTCCTCGTTTATTTTGACCAGCCATGAGTTCGCCCACTCTTCCAGCGATGTTAGGGCCGTCTGCATCCGATTTCTTGCTATGGTGAGATTCTTTTCAGAGGTCCACATAGCCAGATCGTCTGCAAACATTGAGCTATGGACTCTTCTTGGTATATTCTCTGTAATATCGTTTATATATACCAGGAAGAGTGTGGGTGACAAAACTCCCCCTTGGGGTACTCCCTGTTCGAGTGTCACCTTTTTGCTCATCTGCCCTTGTACTTGGACTCTGGCCGTTCTTTGTTTGAGGTAGTGGTTGATCCACTTGTAGGTGGACGATCGACTCCCACAAGATTCAAGCGACCCCTGGTCTCACGGAAGGTATGCATCTTGAACTACTTCCAATCATCTTGATTGTATGTCTTGCCACTGGTTCCCGGTAACTCAGGACGAGAGAGTGAGACTGATGTCCAGCGCAGCTTCTTTCTCACTATAATCCAAATTCAGCGCCATTTACATCTTCAGGACGAGGACAGTCTGATGATGTCGCCGTTTTATCTTGCGATGGGCAACTTACTTATTTATGCGCAACATAGTTTCAGTGACAAAAGTCGGTACAAATGAATTTAATGCTGGTTTGCTGGCACGTATGAGATAGACCTTAGCTACACAAGGGATAAATCTTATATATATTTAAACGTGTTAAAGCGGACTGGGCTACATATCAAGATAAACGGTACAAAATAACTGAAATGAATGTTTCAAAATACAAATGAAAAAGCTACAAAATAGAAAAATATTGATTTGTCAACACATAAATTCATCTTTCATGAAATATAAAGTCAAGTTAGTGAATACAGTACTCTTAAATCTGTGAACAAATTGGTGGTTTAAATAATATGGATTTAACTTTTTACAATCCAGCCTAATTGTCATTACATTTGTTCCTTTGAGACACATATTATATGAATTAGGCCAGAATTTAATCTACAAGGCCAGACTGTAAAGGGTAAAGTCGCACATCTAATCAATTAGACCAGACTGAAATGGGTTAAGACGCACATATAATCAATTAGGCCAGACTGTAATGGGTTAGGACACAAATCTAATCAATTAGGCCGGACTGTAAAGGGTTAAGTCACAAATCTAATCAATTAGGTAAGACTGTTTGGGTTAAGACCCTTATATAATTAATTAGGACAAACTGTAATGGGTTAAGACACACATCTAATCAATTAGGCCGGACTTCAACGTTTAAGACACACATATAATCGTATAGTACATCATGTAAATGCTTAAGACACACATATAATCAATTAGGTTGTACGGTAATGGGTTAATACACAGATCTAATCAATTATGTTGGGCGGTAATGGATTAAGATACAACTCTAATCAATTAGCTTGGACGGTATTTGGTTAAGACACAAATCTAATCAATTAGGCCGGACTGTAAAGGGTTGAAACACTATACGATTCAGACAAGACTGTAAAGGGATAAGACACTAATCTAATCAATTAGAATGGCCTGTAAAGAGTTAACAAAACTAATATATTGAATTAGACCAGACGTTGCAGTTTAAGACATACATACAATCAATTAGACCAGATTTTGCAGTTTAAGACATAAATCTAATCACTTAAGCCATAGCGTAAAGAGTTAAGAGACTTATCTAATCAATTATGAAGACTGTAAAGCGTTACGAGACACATCTAATCAATTTAGGTTGAACTGTAAAGAGTTAAACAAATCGTTGTTTCTCAATTGGCCCACTTTATTAGTGTAATCTTTATTAAATTTATTAATCTTTTAAAAGATTTCTAGAAGTAAAGAGAAATGTAGAAACTGTTGGGCTTGTTAATGAATCAAGCAGCAGCAACAATTTGCAACGAGACGAGACCTTAAAACATCTCTATGTTTGTGTGTTCGTTGTAGCAACTTTGCAAGATTGTCTCAGGTGTTAGCCATTAGTAACTACAACTGGGATTACAAAATACGAGGTAATGTAACGCCCAACATAATCAAACAATCGGAGAGGTGTGTTTTTCCAGTGAATAGTTACGCGCTGTTGTTGAGCTTGCAAATTTGTTGGAAATTGTTTTGTAATTTAAGCTCCTGACCCTAAAAGTGTTGATTTTGTTAAACCAATGCTCCTGTGCTATTCGCTATTAAATAGTTAGTGTAAATCTCAGGTGATTTGTAGTTTTTAAATGGCACTGTGTCTTGTGTAGTAGAAAAACGATAGAGCGATTGATTTTAACAGCAAAGGCACTCCGTTTATTCTAATGTCAAATTCAAATATGTATCACTAACAGTTGGGACCTTCTTTTGACGTTTCGTGTGACGCAGACATTCGTTGCCCAACTCGGAAAGTGTTCCTACTCTGTTCCCAGGTGCAAAATAACGGCTGAATTGTTTTGCTTTTTCTAAGTCTTCTATTAATGTTTTTCGTCCGTCTATCCCAGGCTTAGCTTTTGTTCTCCTTCTGTTTGCGAACAAATTATCAATCAATGTCCAGGTTCTGTTTCCATTCTTTTTCAGATCAAGTTTCGCGCATGTTGACGACAAATTTGTCTCCTCAATTGTTAGGCTCTTTAACTACGAGTTTCACCTTTGACCTTGTGAGAGTGCTATCTCGAGAGCTGCTCTTTCTTGATGTCCTTTGAGTGTAACTTCTTGCATTTCATTACAATAAAAAGGTGCCTATGGCTTCCTACTGTCCATTGGTACGCCTTGTGATGATGCATTCAGAACCGCCGCCGCTAGCTCATTTTTTTCAGTGTTTCTGCACTGCTGCTGCTGTCAATGTTACCAAGCAGGTAGTTAGATGATTTCTGGAATAGTTAACCTTACCAAAGTTGCAGTGACGTTTACGTTTGAAGCATGCTTTTCGAGGGGCGGTTATGGTGGTGCGGATTTGTATGTGATCACTCCCAATATTATCACGAACTTGTAAGTCCAAAGAGTCTGTTAGGGCTGATGAACAGATAGTAAGGCCGTATTAACTTAGTGATACGTGGGCCATATGCAGGAGCCTGGACCATGCATCTTGCAGAACTGACAGGGTTTTCACTTCAGAGAGCTCTAAAAAATGTCTTGTCCTGTTACGATCTTGGTAACCCCAACGGAGAAGGTGTCCGTTGAAGTTACCAGCAGGAATAGTTTTGTGAAACTGTGTCTCGTGTAGTTCTGGTAGGTTGCGTGTTGACTGAGGTGGATTGTATACTTTATAAATTGTGTATTTTCATCAACTATTCCAGATGGTCAGTTGTTATACATCTGGGAAATGGACTGTTAGCTGTATGCCATGTTACTTAATGTAATGTCGTATTTATATAACAATCCGTGGGCAATAATTGCACTTACAGGCATAACTGGTGTATGCTGACAAATTTCGTTTTAAATCTTGATGCATGATGTCTTCAAGGAGAACCACATGTATCTCTGTTGGGGGAAATCATTTGGCAAGTTCAAGTTTCATATATTTCACATATTTTCAGTTGATGAATTTTTAAGAGAATGTGTAGATTGTCCGGTCCTCTTTAAAAGGGCTTTTTATTCTAATCTGCTCTATGGTGTTGCCTTTGTGATGTTTTCCAGTTGTCTATTTTTCTCACAGAGCAGTCTGTTTTTCATTGCCTTCTGCGGACCTTGATAACCGATGGGTCGTCCGAGGTCGTTTTGGATTCTATTTTTATGGTCCAAGAATATTGTTATTGGGATGATGTGAATTTTATATCCAACCAGGCCTGAAGCCAGAAACGGACTGTCACATAAGTATGGGACATAAGCGACTGTGCTCAGCTCCAAGAAACTGTAGCCAAGGTAGGGTTCAGTACGCACATTCTCCACCACCAATTGACTGCTCGAACTCATCAGAGGGTCCAGGCATATAAGCATAAGTTCAAGGCAATGGGATTGTCTGATCCTGAACCATTGCATATTTCAGAAGCGTTTCAGTCAGACTAGTAGTGCAGTTTGCTTGCACGTCTTGAATTTTGTGTAATAGAATGCTGGTTCCTTTCCGACCACAGAGGGTGCACGCCTATTGTCAAACAGGAGCCACATTTGTACAGATGGGTTACTGGTCAAATTTTTAAGAATAATAACCTCACTATATAGTACATCATCTTCTGGATTATATTGTAGGGTGGCGTAAGGTCTGGCAGGTCATGAGAGGGTTAACTTTTGCCAACTCCATGTTTTTCACTGGAACGTAATCTGCATCCATTTTTAAAGAACGCTCTTTTTCTTTGATATGTAATACATATCCTTTATTTAAATACCCCAATATTTAAATTGCGTGAAATGTGCATCCACTGTACAACGATCGCATTCTTTCAGTGAGGTGTAAGTCACACTCATTTTTCAAGGATCCTATTGTTTCAATGAGGTGTAAGTCACATTCACTTTTCAAGGATCCCATTGTTTCAATGAGGTGTAAGTCACATTCATTTTTCAAAGATCCCATTTTTTCAATGAGGTGTAAGTCACATTCATTTTTCAAGGATCCCATTGTTTCAATCGGATGAAATCTCCATCCAATTTTCAAAGACTCCATCCTTTAAATGGCAAGTAATCTACATTCATTTTTGAAAGACCCCCATTGTTTCAATTGGGTGAAATCTACATTCATGTTTCAGTGACAAAGTTCTTTAAAATATTTCAAAGACCCCGTTATTTAATAATAATGTTCGCCTTGGCATCTGAGTCCCGCTGCGTCGGAAAACGGCGCTCTGCCAGACCTTGTCTGAAGCAGGGAATGGGTAGGGGGGGGGGGGGGGAGTTCAAATATGTTGCAGCCACGTGTTTCTGGGAAAGCTTCTCCTGCGCGTCCAGCCAGCTGCTTGATTACCCTTAGCAATTTGAACTGCCTTGAGACGGATCTTGTGAGCTGGAACTTCCTGATCCAGTCGGACAACATATCCGAACAGCGACAGGCGGCGACGGTCCAGGACTTCCGATAAAGTTGGGAGATTAGTCTCTTAGTAGAGACATCGACATTACGTTCGAGATCGTATCAACGAACACCGAGAATACGCCCCTGATTGCGCATTTGAAAAGACTCCAGTCTTGAACAGTCTTTTTTCAGCAGAATCCAAGTTTTGGCTCCATACATTATCACTGAAATCACAATTCTTTCAATGCATGTAATCTATATCCATGTTTCAATGTTCTTTAAAGTGCATATAATATACATTCATGTTTCAATTATAGCATTCTTTAAAGTGCATATAAACTACATTTATCCATATTTCAAAGACCCCCATCAATTTTTCCAAGACCACATTCTTTCATTTAGGTGTAATCCACATCCATATTTCAAGAAACTAAATCATTCAATGGAACGAAATCCACATCCATATTTCAAGAAACTCAATCATTCAATGGAACGAAATCCACATCCATATTTCAAGAAACTCAATCATTGAATGGAACGAAATCCACATCCATATTTCAAGAAACTCAATCATTCAATGGAACGAAATCCACATCCATATTTCAAGAAACTCAATCATTCAATGGAACGAAATCCACATCCATATTTCAAGAAACTCAATCATTGAATGGAACGAAATCCACATCCATATTTCAAGAAACTCAATCATTCAATGGAACGAAATCCACATCCATATTTCAAGAAACTCAATCATTCAATGGAACGAAATCCACATCCATATTTCAAAGACCCCGTTCTTACAATTGTATGTTAGCTTCATCCACATTTCAAGAACAACCATTTTTTAAATGAACTATTACCTGAATCCATACCATAATGTCTAAAACCATTCATTTTATATGTTATCTTCCTTCATATCGTAT
Source organism: Ariolimax columbianus (assembly GCA_036924085.1). Taxonomy (NCBI): domain Eukaryota; kingdom Metazoa; phylum Mollusca; class Gastropoda; order Stylommatophora; family Arionidae; genus Ariolimax; species Ariolimax columbianus. Next base: position 17,202,193 of record JAVGWX010000011.1, read on the forward strand.
TGACCCTTTTACACCAATGAGTCCCTGCATGTATGCATATTTCAAGAGTTTCATTGCTCAGAAACCTCATCCCATCTTTACTTGGTGCTTAATACGACTGTTAGAACCTTCCCAGTGACGTATACTGTAAACAAGCCATAATCAACAAGTGTGCAAGCTCAACGTATAGCGAAAGGTAAGCATAAAGTGTCTTCAGCACTCACGCACACCTTCGTATTTGGTTTGTCGAAAGTTCGAAAAACACACGAGTGGGCGGTTACCTAGTGCCAGTCTTAAAATAGTCTACACACCTGTACGTCTGTGGTGGAAAACGATGCTTGTATTTTTTACGGTTTTTAGTTATTCCTAGTTATTGACATTTTCTTCTATCTCAGAGAAACGGTTTTTCCCGAACACAAGTTGCTGATTCAGATTGTACATAACAGTGAACAACACACGTTTAGACACTGGTTATATTAATGCAAAGTAAACAAGATACTGTTTGAAAGACGTTATGGGGTTACAGGGATATGAACAAAACACTATTTTAAAAGAAGAATATGCATTTGAACCGAAGCAGACACTCTTTCTTCTTTGCGTTCAGGATCTTTGGTCATACTATATCTGTAGGCCAGTCGACATGATGAATGATGTAGTCTTCACCAGGTCAGGTTGGAGCGGTTACTCCAAAGCTTTTGTCTCAGATCCGTACCCTATGGCCAGGTCTAGTATATCATTTCCATATATAGTTGGTATTTCTATAGAAAGTGTTAAGGATTCTGGCCACCTGTTTCACATGCGTATTCACCGGTGTGTCAGATCTTTAGTCGGTATAGATGTTCTAGTAGTCTGCAGTGACCAGTTCTCAGGCGAAATAAGGTAGTCTGCTGGTTTCTTTTGAGTTGGTGAAACAGTAAGCTAATGTTTATGTCTTCTTTCCATTGATGTCGATACTGCTTTCTGATGATGTTCTTCATCTTTCTGTAAAGTACTCAGGGAATAAATGGTGCTTTTTTGCTGCAATCGTTTGATAGTGCATTAGCTCTCTCGTTCCCTGTGATTCTTCAGTGGGAGGGTAGCCATTGGAGTGCTATTGTTGAGGATCAATGGAGGTTTCCTAGTTTTGCTCAGATTTCTGACAACAGCGGATCGTTGTTTGTGTCTGTGAAACAACTATATCTAGACATTCCTAAAACATGGTTATGTTAAGCCAAATGCAGTGTTGGACCTATGTTCTATGTAATGAGACGTCTGGAACAAGACATTGCTGGAAAGCCGAAGTCGAAGTATAAGGAAATGAACAATACATTGTTCTGAAAGTCGTTGTTTGATTACACATAATTGAAAGCATACATTTGAAAATAGCTGTAGAATTACACTGACGTGTGTCAAATGAGCTGATCGAATGCTGTTTTAGAAGTACACATCAGTGTGTAACATGTGTTGTAGAAGTTTAGATAATGTAACTAGAGGTTTCTTGAAATTCGTTGTGGAAGTTTAGATAATGTAACTAGAGATTGCTAGAAATTCGTTGTGGAAGTTTAGATAATTTAACTAGAGATTGCTTGAAATTAATTGTGGAAGTTTAGATAATGTAACTAGAGATTGCTAGAAATTCGTTGTGGAAGTTTTAAAAATGGACGTAGATGTTGCTTGAAAGGCGTTGTGGAAATCTAGATAATTGAAGAAATTACCTTTTGAAAGCCGTGGTAGAAATGTTCAGACTTTACAAAGATTATGATTGAAAGCCGTTGTAGAAGTTTAGATAATCAACAATATACCTTTGAAAGCCGTTGCAGATATTTAAGTAATTGAATAAGGCACTTCGTGAAAGTCACATAGAAGTATATGTAATATAATAGACATTGTTTGAAATCCGTTGTAGAGGTAATGAAAACTGATTATGGATATGCTGCTTATCGCTTTTGAAATTAAAATACAGTAAACGACGAAGACAATTACAAACATACAATGTCATAGTGTAGATACATAAACACTTATTTCAACGAAAATATAACTGAATTATAAATCTACTTGTGACACTGCACAAAAGTTCAAAAAGCTCTTCGCTTGTCAATTATCTATCATCACACAAAAGGCATGTAGCGTGGTATAACATACATTCTGAACCTATAACGTACGTTATCATAGAATTAACATAGTATGTCATAATGTACATATACCTATGACTAATATATATGTAATACACACAAATACACACACACATACATGAGTTATTTATATATATATATATATATATATATATATATATATATATATATATATATATATATATATATATACAAATTGTATATTCCAAGTCACAATGCTCGTAATGCACTGGCTTCACAGGACAGGAAAGCGGTCGGGGTTCAGTTCCTCGTTGGTGCAAGATGTTTATCTGATCGCAAACCAGGTCATGTGATGGGCACAGCCACATACATGTGCAACCAGAAACATCTAAGAAGTAAAGGCGGCCGGCATGCTGCTGACCACATCACCCATTATGTTCCCTGGGTCACCAAATAATATGGGCCTACAACTATATGTCACTCACGCCGCATGGCATGAAACTCGATCTTTACTTATATATCAAAACACACTTAATTTAAAAATTCGTGCTTTACGGTGTTTTCCCCCACTTAAGGGAACTCAACGTGCTGAGGTTTCCATGCGACTTGCCCGAAGTGCGAATACGAGGCTTTGATATCACGCTACATAACAGAAAAGAAGCAATCTGCCGTCGCAGTGGTTAGCGCACGGGCTTCGCATCTGAGTGGTCCTAGGTTCATTCCCCAGTTGAGGCGGTAATGTTTTTTTCAGACCACAATGGCTCCCGGTCGACCCAGCCTTAAATGGGTACCGGTTCAGTCCGGGAAGTAAAAGCCGCGAGGGAGAGGAGATGGCTACCGCCCTCATATAGCCGAGCCTTTGAAATGTGAGATCGCTAACACTTCACACCCCTACGGCAGTAATGCTATGGGATACTTTACTTTACTTTTACAACATACATATACATATATTTTAAAAAGACATCCAAAGCTGTAAAAACTAGACGTTAATTCATGAGTGTATATGACTTCAAAACTCACAAAGGTCTCCTTATAACTCATATTAAAGACACCATAACTCACATAAATGACTCCATAATTCACATAAAAACACTATCATATAAATAATTCTACCTAACCCAAATAAATGACGCCGTAACGCATAAATAATTCCCTATCCATCACATAAATGGCATCATAACTCACATAAATGAAGCTGTAACTAACATAAATAATTCTCTATAAATCATATAAAATACGCTATATCTTGCATAAATGATCGTATAGAAAGTATGCCCCATAACTCACATACATGACACCTTAATTCACATATGATATAACGTAACTTACAAAAAAGAAAGCATACCTCATTGGAATACAACAAGAATAACTTACAAATCCAGTGTTCTCGAGGTAAGGTGTTCGCCTTAGGTACTGGAGGTCGCGGGTTAAAATATCGGTGGAGACACCAGGACTTTTTCACGCGGATCATCGTGCAAATATTTCCCCTGATCACTGAGCAGTGAGATCAGACACCCGTGCTCAGTGGCGCGCACATTAAAAATACTTAGCAGTTTGAAATCGAAAAGAGTAGGTCTAACGGCCGCTGCTCGGAAAAAATTCAAGTTAAAAATCTACTCAAATTATTCTAGGAGTTCTCGCCCCACAGAGAATATGTCGCAAAGAAAGGGAAATGTGTGGCCATAATAAAACGTCTTGGTTATGTAAGCTGAGCAGCTTAGGTGGCACCTGACAGGCTGCGGGTCTACCTTGCTCTAATCTACGCGTCCACCTCTCCCAGTCCCAAAAATAGGCGACCGTATATTGCAGGGGCTAACAGAAGTTAGGATTGACCTGGCAAGTTACTAGTTTTTTCACCTACCAAAACAATATGAAACAATGGAGGTCGCACCTCCTCACGGCGTTTAACGACATAAGTGGACTGAAGATAGATAACATAATGATGCTTTTCAGAACTATTACACTCTTACAGGACGACGATGAATATATTGGCTTTTCTTGGGCTAGCCATGTTGCGCATGCCGGTCCAATCACATGTTTCGTTTGGTTTGATCTCCATCGTGCTTTGAAATCACAAGATCTATTGTTGAACATATTCAGTGTTAATTTATCAGTTTGACTTCTAAAAATATGGCCGTACCATGTAACAATAACAAGAGACTGAAACTCATATTTATCTTGCATACTAGGTTCAGTCCCCAATTTTCTATTTGCTGTTTCCAACTTCCGCTTCACCGCCATCTTTTCTAGCAGGCAGAGGCGACGGGTTTTTGGCCTTCGTTTTTACAACTTTAACTTTGCTTTTCTCTTTTGTTTTTTCTTCTTTCTTTTTCTTTTCCTTCTCCGATTGAACTTCCTTCTTTGTTTTATCCTTCTGTTTCTCTGACGTTTTCTCTTTTTCTTTTCGTTTGTCTTTTGCGGTAACTGATTCTTCTTTTGTTCGTTCCGGAATTTGATCTTCTGGTTTCGTTATTTTCCCCTGTATTTCTTCTACGTTGTCTTGTTGTATAGAAACTATACGCTGCTGAAGGTATACAAATGGTCGAGGTTTGCGGGTCACACTAGGTGAGCTGTGCTCTGACAGGGGAGGGTAGTGATGAGGAGGAGGTAGATGAAGAGGGGTAAGGGCGTAGGATTCTGATGCTGCAGCCGGTAGAGGGGGTACAGCTGAAGCAAGTGCAGCCACTGCTACGGCTGTTGGGGGCCCCGATTTGAGGAGAGGAACAGGCTCCTTCTTGACATCAGGTACTTTCTTTTTTCTTGACAAAAGCCTCTGCATGAAGCCCATGCCACTTTTCTTAGGAGGTGTAGAAATCGTTTTGTCTTCTTGTGTAAGTCTGTCCTCCATGGTGTCACTGGATTCAGCACTCTGGCTCATTTCAGAAAAGGATTTTCTAAACACGCTATCACTAAGAGAGCTTGAGGTGACTGACAAAGATGTGGTTGTTGACGGCGATCGTGGTGGGGCTGTGGCGGAATCTACTGACACGATGTTACAGATTGAAACCGGTGCTGCAAATGAGTCTACAAATGTTGGACTTGAAGTTGTAATTGGCACGGCGGAATCTGTAGATAATCTGCTGGATACTGCAGAAAGAGCTCCATAATTTGTGTTAGAGGACGTAGTAATTGATGCCCCGGATTCTGCCGAAATAAAAGATGTTGTGGATGAATCGGAACAAGACGACGGCGTTCTAGTCTCAGTAATGCTTGGTAAAGGACGTCGTAAAGAAGGGATAGCTGGAGTCATTTCTTGACATATAGCTTCCTCTAACTGGTGGTCTAGCTGTTGGGGTTGTCTGATCTGGTAGTCCGGCGGGCTGAGTTTCTTGGATATAGGGATCTTGCTGGGGGAAAGTCGTGGGGAAGAATTAGGACCTAAAACAGGCGCTCCTTGTCCGGATATTTTCAACAATGTCTGTGTTGGAACAGTAGCTATTCGCCCAGGAGCTGAATTATATCTCAGTAAAGGAAGACGGCTTGGGGATAAAGGTTGGCTTCCCATTCTGACAGTTCCTGGTCGTTCTGACGAAAACCCTCTCGGCAAGCTTTTACTACCGTATGTTGTGTCTTCGAGTTTCAAAGTTTCTGTGGATTGACAAGTTGAGCTATTATTAACGCTCGAAAGACTTGTATCTACTGCTCCACACTTTCTTCCTTTCAATGTAGTTATGGGTTGAGGTTTTCTTATTGGTGAACGGTCTTTAGACTTGAGAAATGATTGCGTCTGCTCTAGAAGAGTTTTTAGTTGTCTCTGTCGTTCTTCTTCGGGTTTTTCCATAGAAGATAGCCCATTAGTCGGCAACGTATTATTCATTTTATCTGGATAATCAATTCCAGCTCTCGAAGGAGTGAAATTGATTCCAAAGAAAGCGTCATTGTCTGCACATTTGCGTGCAGGAGGGCTATTTAGTTTCTCGGAGACACTCCTTAACTTCGAAATACATTTGGTGATTTGTCCATCCACAACTGCCGCCTCAGTTTCAACGCTAACGTTCTTCTTTTCTGGTCTGGTCGTCATGGTGACTTTGTCTTCATATTTAATTTTCCTGATGCTAGACCCTGTAATGATTCGTGCCTGGTTGAGAGTGCTAGTAGACTTGTCCATCTTGGTTACGAAGAATGTCATTGTGCCTTTGCTGAAAAGATGACTGATGGGTGTGCACGTTTCTTTCTCAAAAGTCGGTTTTGGTGTTGTATTAACACCGATGCTAACGAAATGTTTTGAGCTTGAAATATCAGTTAGGTTGTCTAGTCGAAGCCCCTGGCTGTCAACCAAACACTTTATTATTTCCCCTACACCCCTACTTCCTGTGCTCTCCGTCATGGACGAAATGCCCGTGCTCTCTGCTCCATCGTCTACAGCAACAAAGGTCTGTGTGCCTGTCTCCACAGACTGCAGAAGGTCAGTACTTGTCTCGTCATCAACCATGATCAGGTCATAATCTGAATCCGTGTCGGAGATGAGCTCGAAGGTGGCCTCAGGAAGGACAATTAACTCGTCCACGTCAATCTCACTCAGCAACCCAATGTACGGCAGTGATTCAGTGGACGTAGCCGCATCCTGTCGACAAGAAACACACACACTATAAATACATAGTTTATATATAAAAGTAAGAATTTTCCCCAAAATACTCTAATCACACTTCCATTCACACCTCCAAATCAATAAATCAATCAATAAACCCATAACAGTTAGGACAGTATAGGTGTCATGGTGGAAATATCAACACAGAAATTATTTCATAGTTCTTTATCCTCAGCCCTGCGCAGGAGTGGGGACAAATATTGTCTTGACCATTCGTTAATGTTATCATCCCAGGACTTTCATGGTCCTCCTCGCTACCTTACGCCTTCTACTGCTCACATCAATATTATTTGTGAAATGGAGTCATATCCCGGTTCTCGCCTAAAACATCTGTGTTGTCGACGTTTTACTGCGGACAAAAGTGCTTCCTTTTGACCTGACGGGGAATCTATTTTTATCTCTCACATAATAATTTTTTTATGTTCTTCATTAGAGATGAGAACAATTATTATGTAGTATTTATATTCAAAAACGTGAATCCTTCTTTCCATATCCGTAGTTAGTGTCTAGTTCTCAGTTATGTAGAGGAGAACAGACATCACTAATAACCTATATAACTTGGCTTTGACTGCAGTGCTTATTTTGCATTTCCTTATCACATTCAGTCTGTACATGGCACTGCAGCCAGCCATCACAAGTCTTGTCTTTCGTTTCTTTGTTAGATCTTGCCTCACTACATCTGCAGGATCCTACAAAAATATAAGAAGGAACTTCTTCCAGTTGTTGTTCATTTACCATGATATTAATAGAAACCTGGTTGTAATGCCCATTTACCAGTTTCTTTTGTTTTTGTCTGTGCTATTTTCTATTCCAAATGTTTTGATCAATGTTTCCAATTTTATGGCAAGTTCTGGGGTTCTAAATCGATGTTTGCAGCAATAAATAGGTTTCGTGGACAAAAACATGCTTCCTATACGGATGTTTGAAATCAAATGAAGAATAAAATTCACTTACTTGACTTTCAGTGTCCGGCAACCTCACACAGTCTCCGCACCAAAAAGCAGCAACCGGCAGTGCTCTTTCACTTGCCCCCAACAGGTCCGCCACTGTGCATGATTCCTACATACTGAGACTCATAATCAGGTGTTCCGGGTCGTGGACGGCACTACATTTCCAATATTCATCGTAATCGCATATAACCACATGTTCAGGTTAGACCCACATCTGAACACACCTGTACTTAACCTGTTCAGAGATCTAAATGTAGTATATGGCAAATCATGTCCTGGGTGCAGGTTTTTCTTTTATCTTCATCCAACCTTCACAGTTCTTTTGACGCCACTTTTCTATGTGGTTTCTCTCGGGTCTCTGTTCTGATGGCTGAACAGTTCGCAGAAAACGTGTCCTTGATTTCAGTCGTATGTATTATTTCTGGTGTATGTCTAAAAAAGAGTATGTCACAGGTCACAGGACATCGTTTGTCTTTCAATTTCAGATGTGACATTTTTTCTTAAATCCAGATGTGCGATGCCAGCGATTGCAATGCATATGCCGTTGGGGTCGGTTTAAGGCACGCTGTTACAATTCGGCATGTATCATTTATTGCCACATCGAACTGTTTCGTATGTGTAAATGCATTTGCCGTTGGGGTCGGTTTAAGGCACGCTGTTACAATTCGGCATGTATCATTTATTGCCACATCGAACTGTTTCGTATGTGTAAATGCATTTGCCGTTGGGGTCGGTTTAAGGCACGCTGTTACAATTCGGCATGTATCATTTATTGCCACATCGAACTGTTTCGTATGTGTAAATGCATTTCAATTTGGTTCCGGACGATTATAAATTAGCGCGACATTGCAGCTGCAGGTTAGTGAAGCTGACTAGAGAGACAATTTCTTGAGTAACGTAACATTCCACACGTTCTTCTTTTGTGAACTTTTTACGTCACGTAGCTAATTGCTTACGTGTATGCAGATCGTGTTTTGTACGTCTCGCGATGTACAAACGTCACGAGCAGTGAATCAACGTCAGGTTGGTCTCCAAGTTCGTGAAGACGTTCACTAAGAAACGCTTAAACACGTTTATGTGGATCATTGGATGGGCTGTATAATGTGTACGAATAGCTTACGCATTTTAAAGATTATATGTGGTCTCCCTGTCGACTATCTTTCGGACGACAAACGACCTCTTCTGACGACGCTCACATTGCCTAGGTTTATGAGATGGCCCAACTCATTCACGGTTTTGCAGTTCAGGAAAAGTATTTGAATCCAACATATCCATTGGATAGTACTACGACCTTCTTTTTATTTAATTTATATTGTAGAAACGGCCTTTGGGAATGAAAAGTTGCAGACTTAATTGCACCAATCCAAAGTTTGTGTGAGGGGGAAAGACCAGTTCCCTTTCTTGCTGCCTTTCCTTCCATACTGTGTGTTTGGTGCCCAATTACAAATGAAATCCCCCCCTCCCTCCAATACAGTTGGGTTGACGGAAGCGTGCCGGTAGCTGGAGTTAAACCTCGTATCTTTGCATTGATAAGTCAGTCCTCTACAACGTTACTAATGAGTGGACCTAGTGCAAAGGCATTATAAATTTCAAATGTATTGCTTAGCCGCATTGTCCGGTCTACTGCTACCGACGCAAAATCACACAAAACTAGCGTATTGTCATTCCTGTATTTCACTAATGAGGATGCCAAAGTCATGGACAAAGTAGTGAGCAGCGATAAAACATGGATCTACAAACACGACACCAAGACGAAGATGGAGTCATAGTAATGAGTTAGGAAGTACTTGCGAAGACCGAAACAAGCATGTCAGGTCATATCGGAACATGAATAGTCACATATGCGTTGTTTTGTGTTAGAACATTGTTCTGTCTCTGTTTCTAAGAATCGATGTCACTGCACTCTGGGCATACCCATAGGTGCTCAGTCGCTCTGATCAAATGGCGTAAGGTATGGATGCTAATGGTCCCTGCAGCTCGCTGCTTGTACACTCTCCTGCTCAGTCCTCTCATGCGCCATTCTCGACTCGAACCTCGTTTAATGTCGAAACTTTGCAGTCTGTGTATTTCTGCTTCATCTATGGTGGTTTCCACATCAAACAAGTGGTCATTAATTGATTTCAAAATGTCACTTCTATCTATCACTAATGTGCCCATGATGGGAGTTTGTGAAGCCATGAATATGAATTGTTACATTAATGGAAGGGGTGGAGGAGGCCGTACCATCTAAACTCTGGTAATGTTACGTAGCATGTTCTCTACAGAACGACGCTTCTTACACCGCCAGCTTATTCGGCTGTTATAAGTTTCTTGGCAGGTGTGTGCGTGGAGGAACGAACCCACCTATAAAAAGAAAAACCGTATCTCCAAATTGGACACGACGGGATTCGAACCAGGTGCTTTGGGATTGTGACACGGACGTTTCATCACTAAGACACGTTGCCTCACTAAGATGTGGTACGATCTAGATTTGCTGATAAGTGGAAAGGAAAATGTCAAGAGAAAACGTCCAGAGTTAAAGAGGAGCAAGATTGTTCTGTTCTGTTAAAAATTGACCTGAATGCATTCTAGGCAGACCCATAGTTTCTCAGTCCGTCTCAACAAATGGCGAAGAACGTAGGTACTAATGGTTCTTGTACCTCGCTGGTTGTACACAATCATTCAACATCCTCTCAGCTGAACAGGCGTGTGATTTTGAAAACTTGCAATTTGTGCATTGCTGGTTTATCGACTGCAGTGTAAAAAAGTAAAGTGGAAATTCCGCAGAATTATCTGCTGGTAGGAAATGAAGATTTGTTTATACTCCATTGTATTAAGCCGCAGCCTGTGTGGGGTGGTGGGGTGACCAGTGACTTTTCTTGCTGTTTTTACTTTCTCTAACTCATGCAGCAGGTACCTGTTTACATCTGGAGAAGCGATCTCCGATTAAAATCATGACCTGAAATGTGAAAGTCTCCGGACGCGATTTGAACCGACGCCCTCTGTTTCCACAGAAAATAGCGAATTGCTAGCTAAGAACTGAGTTAACGCGCCGGCCGACTGCAGTGTCTGCATCCAAAAGGTGGATATTGAAAAATTTCAAAATGTCACCCTTATCCATTGCCAATGTCCACACTGCTTGTACAGTGAGATCAGGATGCCAGCTCTTTCGTTCCTGCAAACTCTAACTTAGTTTGACATTAGATCCACACACATTCCGGTATGTTCGAGACTTCTATGTACACTAACCACTCATTGTACAGTCAGTCCTTATGTGCCTTTAAAGCAAGGATAGAATGTCAGAAACGATTACGGCCCTCATTAAAAAGGTAACAGAAAAGCGCATCAGAGCCAAAATCCGTGCCTTGTTCTTACACATTCGGCACTAAATGTTTATAAACTGTTGGCAAACGCAACGACAAGTGTGGTTACTCAGTCATTTAAATCATTTGACCTGAAAGCCGATGATGTTTTCTATTTACAACACTGAATTTACAGCAGGCTCAACTGTAGTGTAACAGTCGTGGAAGTTTAAACCTGTACTTTTGCGGTGAAAAGCGGCTGCTCTACCACTACACTAATCAAACGCTCATATAAGAGAGCAATATTTCGTAAGAGACACGGCTGATACGGTTCCGGGTAAGCTTAAATAAATTATTCAAAATAAAGTTCAGAAACATTTTGAACAGACGTCATACAGTATATTCTATTGTAGCCTATAACGAATTACTATACAATGGCTTCTTCTTTTATTTCAAGTAATGGAGCTAGCTAGTAACCATACGAGAAATTGTACACACACTGGCTCACCTGGTAGTCCTTGCTGAGTGCACGCTCTAAAAAATCAAGGTCAAGATCGAATGACGTGGCAGAGGACTTGTCGTAAAGTTGAGGATGTGATGTCTGAATGGCCGCCTCGTGGAAGTCGTGAAGACAAGTGACGCAGGAGATGGCCATCGTTCCCACTTCTTGGGTGGATAAAGGAAACGGCATTGTAGAGCTGTCCTTAAACTCCTTTCCTGACAGCCCAGGAATGTCCCCAGCCAATTTGCACTCAAGCTTAGCAGCACTGATATAATTGTCTCCAGGATTCAATTGTATATCTTCTACATTGATATGCCCGCAAAATGTGCATTGTGAAGGAGTGAATATGGTCTGTGTTTCCTTTGGTTTTTTTCGTTTCCTAGTTGTATTCCTTTCTGTAGTTTGCAAAATAGGCGCTTCGTACTGTGTTGCTTGTGTATCAGCGCATATAACTCTCTCCCAGGGGCAGATGTGGTCTGTCATAGATCCTTCATCTGTATTTTCCATCTTTTCTGTCTCGCATTCTTGATTGTCCGTGCTCACTTCCATGCTGGTTTGGGCGTCAGAATATCTGGTGATGTCCGTGAGCGTTTCATTATCACACACGACGATAACTGTCTCCGTATGCGAGTTTCTATACGCCTTAATATCAGTACAAGTAGCCTGCTCATCTGTCAGTATCACATTTGTAGCCACGCCCACATCGAGAGTAGCCGGAACAGGCGGAGTTACTCCTGTACTAACTAGCTGGGGTGTTTGTGTTTCCGTCCATTGATCAACAGTTTTCGCATCAATGGTCGCAGTCTCTTTATCTAGAAACTTCACAATATGAGTTTCTGTGCACGATGTTACTGTTTTAATTTTGGCCGTTTCTGTTGCTTTAGAAAAGCACGGGGTTTTGATGGGGTCTGTTGCCCTGTCGACTGTCTGAATCTGTTGCTTAATTGGCGATAGTGGTAGAGTTACAAAATCCACAGAGCTTTCTAAGACTTCCAACGCGCTCTTGTGTGGCCCTTTATCTTTATTCGCGATCTGAATCTCTATGTCTAAGTCTGGCATTGTTCCTTGTTCGCTTGTGTCGACTTTGGTCTGGCATTCGTGGTCTGATGAAGAAACTATCGGAGTGTTAGTTGAAACAGCGCTAACGTACGGTTTTATTTGCACACCCATATCTCCAGTTTTAATTGGAACTGTACCAGTGGAACGGTCCAGTGTTATTGCAGCAATTGTCGATGTGGCCCTGTCAGACGTGGAAAGAACTTCTGTCCACGTGTCCTTATTTTCTAGAGTAATAACGGGCGTGCATGTGTCTTTGTCAGTCATGACAACAGATTGAGTGTGAGTAGCTTTAACTACCTGATTCTGGGCCCACGGGCCTATACTTGAACGACGGCGCTGGGTAATTCCCGACAGAGCGTCTATTCGAGTCACATCGCGCGGTACACGAACACCTGTACAACCTCTATGTGGCATTTCCACATCAGGTGTTGCTTTAGCCTCAGAATCGTCCACCACACCTGCACCTCTTACGCGTCTTGGTCGGTCTCTAAATCGAGAATAACTAGACGTACTTTCATGGTCCTGCTTCTTCTTCGCCTCAGCCAGCATCTGGCTCTGCACAATAGTGCTTATAAACTCTTTATCCGTTGACTCTGCTGCCTCCCCTACATCCAGTGATGATATTTCTGTCTGAATCTTTATGCTTCTTATTTTGCGGCCCGGTGTGTAAACAAAAGCACTGACTCCAACGGAAGTTGGTAACAGGTCTGGAGCTGGTCTACAATCTCCTCTGGAGGTTGGCTTGTGTATATCAACAGCTACACTGTCTCCTATTTCAGCTTCTAGACCTTTTCTTCCGGTGTATGTTTGAGAAACTCCTGATTGCTCATTCGCTGTTGGTGGAAAAGATACATTTTCAAATTTACACTGAGGAACTTCAGAACGACCATTTTCTAGGGAACAGCTCGGCAACAGGTCTCCATCCATCGCATTCGAAGACCTGTGGTCAGTTTGGCACTTGAGAGACCTTACATCTGACCGTTCCGTCATCGTTCCCCGGGCTTTCATGTCGTAAACCTTGGCAAAAACTCCTCTTTCTCTCGTCTCGACCTGGTTGGTGCATGTATCTCGTGACATCACGGATTTCGAGTCTGTCTGGGAGTTAGTGTGTGAAAACCCTGACCTCATATCCGAACTCATAGAAGTGGACATTTCTTTAGTTCTGCTTTTGTCCGTCGGTGACGTATCTGTTATTACGTCAGGTTCAATCATATGCGACAAACAATCATTTTTCGATTCTTCCAGCATCATTTTTGTAGATATCACCCCTTTGTCATCGCTGTTATCTTTTTCATCATCATTGCCGCCAAACGAAAGACGACCTAAGGCAACATCTCCAGGAACAAACCTAACATCATATTTAGGATTTTCAGGCACGTCTGGGAGAAGAGGCTGCAGTAACTGGTTCATTTTCCCTTCCACGTCCTTCTTAATCAATAGAAGCTCAACCCCCTTATCTTTTAGCATGATGTCTGTCAGATTGCAGGTGCTCTGCAGTTCGTCCATACTCTCCTGCAAGATCTGCTTCTGATCAACAAAGTCTTTGATCTCTCCACCGTACTCTTCCTCTATTCGTTTCATGAGGTCCTTCTCTTTTGCGCGAACCTGAAAATAGAGAATATAGATAGTAAATTAAAGAATTTAAAAAATATATATTATATTGCATTGTAAAGTGGCCGAGTGGTTTGAAGATTGGTCTCCTAGCCTAGATTACATTGGTTCATAACCTCTTTAAAACATGCAGTGTTTTATGTTGTATGTTGAATTATGAAAACGTGTTGGCCTACACATTGCATGGCGACTGCATAGGGCAAGAGACATTTATTTCTCAGTCATGAAAACCCTCCCTTTGGTTTCTTCCAATGGAAATTATGAAAGCAATGTATACGACCTTATTTGTTTAATTGTGACTCATAGCTGCCTGAGAAGCTATAATGTCCTGCAATGTGTTAAATGTGTTGCCTAGCGGTTGTGAACTTGGTTCACAATGCCACCGTCCAGGTTCAAGACTCGTCGTGCTCAGTTTGACAGACAGAACACGTCTGGGTTTTGTTTTTATGGTACGATCGTTTATCCGTCTATCCAGCAGTTAATGGGTATATGGATATGTCAGAAAGAAATTTTGGAGCTGATGTGGGTTCAAGAAATTCGCACTTTGTCGTCAGTTTCTTCTTCTTCTTCTTCCTCTTCTTCTTCTACTTTTTCTTCTTATTCTCCTCTTCCTTCGGCGTTCGTCCTGAAAAGAAACTTGCTAACATTGCGTCGTAGTTTACAACGACGCTGCAATATATGCGGCTTTCGTCCCGATGAAACTGATTTTAGCAAAAATTCTCTTTCTTCTTTGATCCATAATTTCTTTGGCAGGCTGCACAGTTAGTGTGTTTCTAGGGCCGTCACAAAAAGTTGGAATATGTTCTTCGTCAGTTATCTATAATTGACCCTGATGAAGCAGACGACTGCGAGCTTCTGGCTTCTGTCAGCCCATCAGTGTTGCATTTTGACAACTCTCATCAGCAATTTTTGGGGCTTTCAGATTAAATAAAATGTGTTCTATGAAAAAAAGAACGACAAAGCACATGTGAATGAACAATTTCTTTATAGTATGTATTTCTTTAAGTTTCTTGCTCTGTTGTCCTAGAACATACGGGCATACGGCGTCTCAGAGAGTCAGGATACGTAGATTTCTTGTTATCCCCGAGAAGAAGGCATGTTCTGCCGTTAGGTGTAACTTTCTGAGGGTATCAGAGACACCATATATCTACCGACGCCGAGGTCTACCCCTTGCTCGTGAATCGCAAACCGACAAACAATATGCTCTTGACGGAGGCTGGTGATACTTTCTGACTAAATGTATGTTGTTTTTATTTTCTTTAGTTCTTTCGCCTTATTTCTGAAATCCCCAAGGCAGTGTGCGTTGCACTGTGGTTTTTATTTTGCGCCTGTCAGGCCAGTGCATCCGACTTCAGCATGAATTTTATGTAAGGGTATGCTTCCTCCTGCATTTTTCAAAGGTTTTCTTCCACGGGGTAACGACCCGTGCTGGGATGGGGATCGAACCCAGCATCTTCTGATGTGAGCCGTGTCACTTAACCACTCGCCCATGCCCCCCCCCCCCCCCCCTTCTGACGGAATGACCAATCCACTTGATTTGTTGGGCGTCAACGAACAGATATTTAATTTTGAGGCAGCTGGCCGAGGGGTGACTAGAGCGACGGCAAGGGGTGTGTCGTGTGTTTGTTGATTTTGGGAGGCGTGTGATGGGGTGTGGCGTGGAGCGATGAGGACAACCGTTGGGGTGTATGGGGCCAATGGAAATATTGTGGAGGTCCTTAGACACCTGTATGACAAGTGATCTCTGCTGAGTTTAAGATGGATCCACCTCTATTGAGCTGGTAATATGTGTCGTTTAGTTATCGACGTGTACTTTGCACTTGATCCTACACCATTCTACGTACAGAACAGTAAAAGTCAAAATCTCCTAATATAACAAGACATCAATAATTGGAATTACAGCAAAGTTAACATACGTTTTCATATGACACCACAGGAACATACTTGAAACATACTTTTCAATCTTGATTAATATGCACCATAAACCGGATGAACGAAAACAATCAGGAATTGTAAAAAAAAGCATAGTAATTTAATCCAAGACGCACCCTGTTAAACAAATGTAGGCCAGCTGTAGTTCTTGACGCTTGCCGTAAGAGGGTTGTGGATGGGGTCTGTTAATCTCATTATTCTATTGAAACAAACACTGAAAATGCAAAGATACATGCTTTCTGGAGAGGTTTCATTTGTAGCGATGGCCATTTGTTTTATGTAGATCGATAGAGCGAATAAATTAAACAAACAATAAATAAACTGCAATATAAATGGTAGGTGTAATTTTGATGATAATGGTTTGTAAAGCAATAAAAATAACAGAAGCAGAAAGCTCTCAGTGTACGAAACACATACTAAGGCACGGTCAAGAAACCTCTTCATAACATGACGCTGAAACGCACAAACACATACTAGGGCACGGTCAAGAAACTGCTTCATAACATGACGCTGAAAGGTACAAGCACATACTAGGGCACGGTCAAGAAACCTCTTCATAACCTGACGCTGAAAGGCACAAACACATATTAGGGCAAGGTCAAGAAACCGGTTCATAACATGACGCTGAAAGGCACAAGCACATACTAGGGCACGGTCAAGAAACCTCTTCATAACATGACGCTGAAAGGCACAAGCATCTTCTAGGGCACGGTTAAGAAACCTCATCATAACCTGACTCTGAAACGGCAAACACATACTAGGGCTCGGTCAAGAAACCTCTTCATAACATGACGCTGAAAGGCACAAGCACATACTAGGGCACGGTCAAGAAACCTCTTCATAACCTGACGCTGAAAGGCACAAACACATATTAGGGCAAGGTCAAGAAACCGCTTCATAACATGACGCTGAAAGGCACAAACACACACTAGGGTACGGTCAAGACACCTCTTCATAACCTGACGCTGAAAGGCACAAGCACATACTAGGGCACGGTCAAGAAACCTCTTCATAACCTGACGCTGAAAGGCACAAGCACATTCTATGGCACGGTTAAGAAACCCCATCATAACCTGACTCTGAAACGGCAAACACATACTAGGGCACGGTCAAGAAACCGCTTCATAACCTGACGCTTAAAGGCACAAGCGGGACAAAAAGCGAGAAGATAAAAAAAAAGAAAAAAATTTTCAATGATAAGATATCCACAAAGAAAACATATTGTTCCTGACTGACGCTGAGTCAGTATTAGCAGCGCTAAAACAACACAACGATGTATGTTCTCCTTGACACAGCTCTCAGCAGAACACCGAAAGTTGGTCATACAGTGGATCCCATCCCACAGCAATTTTGAAGGCAATGAAGCTGCAGACAAACTGGCACAGAGTGGACGAGCATCCCTACAAACAGACCTGAGTATCACATATAATGAGGTTAAGGCCATAAGTTAAGCCAAATCCAGGGTAAAATGGGCTGATCAACACCCTGACTTCCGAAAAGAAGACAGCTACGTTAATCTAATTAGAGAAAAGCAAGTAATCATCTTCAAGCTGAGAACTGGGCATAACAGACTGAAGGATCATCTTTACAACAACATGAGGATTGGGACAGATGACAGGTGCCCATGTGGGGAGCATACCATGACCGTGGAACACATCCTACAAAGCTGCACGCTCACGCTTGAAAAGAAAGAACAATAAATGTCCTCGTGAGACAGATATGAGACAAAAGCTGTATGGAGATGAAACAGCCTTACAAACAACGGTGTCCTTCGGAAGAGAAACCGGAGCCTTGATCAACAAAGGAGAAGAAGAAGAAGAAGAAGAAGAAGAAGAAGAAGAAGAAGAAGAAGATTTCAATGATAACAATGAATATGAAATCCCTCAAACCATGGGCATGTGTCTTTTGTTGATACCTGAATGTTTCCAGGACAAAACCACTAATCTTCTTCAGTAGAAGTTTGTATATAGTCGGTAGTCTGACATACACTATACTATGGAGAGGGAGAGTATGGACACATCTTTCTAGTATCCCCGAAGGGAGATAGCCCAGTCTGTCGTGTCCTAAGCCCGTTACGTACTAACAGGGACGTATTAAACACATCTGAGTGGGCAAATGATAGACACGAACCAAAACAAATCAAATGTACCTGAGCGATATAACTGATGGCCAAATCCCGTATCCTATCCTTTACGTCCTTCACAACCGTCTCATACTTTTCTATGGCGTTGAGTCTGGTGCTGACATCGCTAAGACGCTCCTTACACTTGCCCAGCAATGTCTCCAGACTGTTTCTGTTCTTCGCCGAGCCATCGCTGAAGGAGCACACCTCATGGTCTTTATGTTCTTGGAAAGCACACACGACACATATACAGGCAGCACATGGTTCGCAGTAGAATCGTACATACTCGTCTGGGTGAGCCTGGCAGTAAGAATAAGAAAATAATCATCAACTTAATCAATATATATATAGTGCCTCATTACAGGTGACCTTAATGCTAGGTCTAAGGAGTGGGGAAATGCTACTGAAAATAGCCAAGGGGTCGCCTTGAGCCAGGCATTAGTCCACACAAACCTCGTGGTCGTGAATGACGGACGTCCAACTAGACTAGCATGTCGACCAGGAGATTCGGACGGGGTTATCTACCTGGCACTTATATCATGCTCCAACCACACGCTATTATGGGCACAAGAAAGCGACCACCTGCCATGTGTCGTACTTATACCCAGAGGAAAACACACCAGACACCGGAACGCCTAACACGTGTTCAGATACACGTACGAACAGGATAATGTAATGAACGAGTTGTGACAGACGAATGGACGCAGGACCAATAGATTACCTTTTGTCCAACCACCCTGGTAGAACCAATCTGTTGAAATGGCCTGCAGAGAAAATAAGGCAGTAAAAAAGGAGTGGCGGAAAGCCAGAAAGAGAGCTGGTAATAATGGTGTCTCATTGAACGAGAAGGAGGAGGTAAAACACAAAGCTACCATTTCCTTTAAAGCGTTAGCTAGGGAGTCCAAAAGCGAGCCATGGGATGAGCTCATTACAAGTGTGGGTAATGATAATACCCTCCAGAAGTTATGACAGATGCATCGAAAGATTAATGGAAATACTACAAGCCAGCTTATCTCCAACATTCAAGACACCACAGGAAGACTCCTGAAGACAGATGAAGAGAAGGGTCTGGGTTGTTTCAGTCGATATGTTGCTTAGACTGACAATGACGACGGTGATGCCCATCAGAAAATCAGAAAAGCATCTTTGACGCAGTCATCAAGGAAAAGGCTTATGTAGACCTGCTCACCGATGTGGAGGTTGTAAATAGCCTACGTACCAGAAAAAAACACTGTCTCGATCATTATGGAGTACAGTATTGCCACATCAAGCAGTTGGATGAGTCAGGGATAAGAAATATGGTGAAGGAGTTCAACCACACCATAGAGAAGTCATCTGTTCCTCAGGACTGTAATCATTGCTATCTATGCCCAGTGCCTAAACCTGGTAAGGATTCCAAGCTCCTTAACAGCTACAAAATAATCAACATACAGAATGTATATAGAACATTGCTTGAGTAGATAGTGGCCAGGAAAATAATGGCCTAACTTGAACAGGAGCAGATTCTACCCTACATGCTAGGCAGCTATAGAACAGAGAAGGAGAGCTGGGCTAACGCTGGAACTTTTGCGTATGATGTGTACGAGGGGCTTCAGTCAAAGCAAGAAACAATCGCGGTGACACTCGACCTTGAAGACGCATACACATGTTGATTGTGGGACTTTAACTACATGTCTGAAGCAGTGTGGTTTAAACCCGTGGCTGATTAGTTGGATATCAGCTGCCCTGGTGGAAAAAACAGTTGCGCTACGAGTGGGATCGTGAACATCCGAACCGAGGCGAATATGTCCAGGACTGCCTCAAGGTCTCCGCTCTCACCGGTGCTGTTCAGCATCTATACAGTAAAAGTGGCCAACATTCAACACACCAGGACAAGGCGAACGTTAACATTTGCCAATAACATCCTAACGCACAGGACTTGCTCAGACAGGCAAGAGTCGGCCAAAGACATCCAGGAATTCTTGCAAGCAATCTCAGAGTTGTGCGGCGACTCAAACTCCAAGATCAAGGCCTGCATGACTTGGTGCTCTTTGGATAATTCCGTGTTTTATCAATGTACGAAGGCGAGTATTGCAATAACACTGCATATTCTGCCGATACACGAATCAGGTGGTGTGGGTTCGACTCCGAACTCCGCCGTCTTTTTCACGGGTGCTTGATGCGGAGTCCCCTGCATCTCGTAGTCGCCCCCTAGTCGTCTTGTCCTTGACTTGCCACTGTGGTCACGCGGCACGAGACGAGAGAGTGAGGATAAAAAGTAGGGTAGTTAATCCTTACAAAAAATACCGCTAGCAAAATTAATTATGCCATCATCGTCTACGATGGACGGCGGCCTCTGCCTTTGCATTGATTACTTTCCCTTGTATTTCATTAATCATTCATGTTCGTATAATGTTGCATTTCGTCATTTCTAAGTATGTCTTGTGCAAATACCAAGGCTGTTTTTAACCAGCTTCTCATTTCACGTGGTGTCATCTGGCACATACTTTTTCTTTGATTGTTGAAATAATGCCAAACATCGTTGCCCTTCGAAAGAATGCGGTGTTCATCGCTAGCGAAGATAACCATAGGACGAGACGAGTTGCTGCTAGACGTGGTCTTATATGATTGAAATGCCGATTGATGGCACTATAGACTCTATAAGACTCATGATCTTTTATGATTGAAATGCCGATTGATGGCACTATAGACTCTATAAGACTCGTGGTCATATGATTGAAATGACGATTGCTGGAACTATAGACTCTACCAGACACATGATCTCAAATGATTGAAATGCCGATTGCTGGCACTATATACTCTATAAGATTCATGATCTTATATGATTTAAATGACGATTGCTGGCACTATAGACTCAATAAGACTCATGATCGTACATGATTGACATGACGATTGCTGGCACTACAGACTCTATAAGACTCATGGTTCCATACGATTGAAATGCCGATTTATGGCACTACAGACTCTACCAGACTCATGGTGTCATATTACTGAAATGCCAAATTCGAACACTGCAAACTCTACCAGGCTCGTGAACTCATATGACTGATATGCCAAATTCGGACACTATAGATTTTGATAGACACGTGATTGCAAATAATGGAAATATCACATTCTGGGATTGTAGATTTTGCCAGACACATGCTCTCATGTGATTGAAATGTCAAATTATGACTCTACATACTCTATCAGACTCATAATCTCATATGACTGAAATGCCAAATTCTGGCACTACAAACTCTACCAGATGCATGATCTCAAATGATTCAAATGTCAAAGTCTGGCACTGCAGACTGCCACACCCGGCGCACGCATGAGAGCAGTTGACTGTGACGTCATCGTACATCGGTTCTTTCTGGTGGCTAGTTTTCTGTTAGCCTCGACGATCGCTCTGCGATATGAATACCATATGTGATGCTAACATGTTAGGTAGACCGGTTCTGTGCAAGCATCTCCAAGGAAGTGACATCAACGTTTAAGCGTTTCAGAGACACTTTCAAAGAGCTTCAGTAGCGTTTCTTCTGTCCCTCTTTTGGGCGTGTGTCAGCTCTGATCTCACTGCATAGCAGCTGTTTGGAGATGCGCTCATTGGACATGTGAACAACATTTCCCGTCCATCGTATCTGGGTTTGTACATAAACGTATGGACCATCAACGTATTTGACCTGTTAAGAATGTCAAAATTAGATTATTTTGTCTGCAGCCATTATTAAAGCAGCAGATTGGTATATGGAATAATGTGTGATGATATAAACTATACGAAATGCAGGAGTGAATAGTAGCAGATTGGTATATGGAATAATGTGTGATGATATAAACTATACGAAATGCAGGAGTGAATAGTAGCACAAATGATGCTAACCTTGCATTGAATGTCCTTTTCTCCTTCAAGGTCAATGAGACTATGCTGTTGCGTGACCTTGGTGGACAGGTGAAGGCAAACGCAAGCCTTACACAATAGCTTGCTGCAGTCTAGGCATTTACTGCAAGCATCAACATTTTTTGCCCTCACAGTAGAACAAATCTCGCATGGAGGAATCTTGGAGACAGTCCTTAAAGAAAGGAATACTCAACGCGTTATTGTTTCATTTACATTAGTTGTTTTCAAATATTTATTGCTGTTGTCACAGACATTAAATCAGTATACACGTTTTTGCGTGTACATTAATCACGCGCGCATAAAAATGCCCATTATAAAAAAAATGGGCACATAAATATTAGTTAAATCGAAGAAAGATTTCCAACACTTTTAGCATTTGAATGTCTTCTATAATATAAGAGGCAGTGAATAAAGTTCAACGACTACTTAGTAAAATCCCTATAATACGCACTCCAATGTCAGTAAATACACTAGAATAAACAGCAGTATCCTTAAGTACACTAAAATGAACACAAATTTAAGAAAATAGTAAACAACTGAGTGACCTAATTCAGTAAATATTAAAGAATGCTTACAGCATTTCGAACAAATACAAAATGTTTCAAGCAAATAGTATAAATTACACTGAACAATATAGGTACACACTAAACGACAAATACAAATACTAAACTGTTTAAGTACATACGAATCGATAAAAGTAAAAATAAAACGATATAAGTACATATTAGTAGATTTAAGTAAAAACAAAACGACTTAAGAACATACTAAACGAAATAAGTACACACTAGTAGATTGAAGTAAATAAAAAGCGATGCAAAGCATATGCTAAACGTTATACTCACTAATATAACAAATTACGAAACATTACGTTTACCAATGTAAGAAATAACTAAACATTGCGTTCAACAATATTTAAAATTATTTAACATTATACTAAGCCGTGTATAAGACCTTACTAAACATTACACTTCTCCATTTTAATAAATTATTAAACATGTATCATCATCATCAGTTCCATAACCTGAGAGTCGGTGAGGAACCATTATTGCAGTTTGTTGTACCAGCTCTAGCCACACAACAACGGTGTGTCTTGGACCGCCACACATTTGATGCAGCCCAGCTGACAGATCATTATAGTTTTGTCTAAATTTCAAACAACAAAGCTGACACTGTTTGCAGCTAGGGCGAGGAGCGCTAATCTCGTGAAGTTCACCCGTGTGAACTAGTCCATGAAATATAACACATGTTTAAGCGTGGTGCTATTATTATAGTCGATGCTTATTCCAGGATAATCAGAAGGAAGAAAACACACATTACGAACGAATTAACCAATCCAAATGGAAAACAACAACATGTTTTCGTGAACACAAGTGTAAGTAGTCGACTAGTGTGAATTCCCGGTAAATCCATTTTCTGGCGGCATCTATAATGAACTAAAACAGAAGAGCCATGTAGACCCGCAGCCAGTTACAGCGCCATCTTTGCTGCTCTATATAAATATAAGAAATTTCTAAACATTACAATCACAAATATAAGAATGGATAGTAACCACTAAGTATTACATCCATCGGTATAAGTAAAACCTAAACAACGAGGACACCAATATAAGTAAAAACTAAGCTTTGAATACAACAATATAATTAAAAGCTAATCTATTAATGCACCAATAAAAGTAAAAAACAAAGTTATGAATACACCAATATAAGTAAAAACTAAGCTTTTTATACACCAATATAAGTAAAAACTAATATATTAATATACCAATATAAGTAAAAACTAAGCTATGAATACACGAAGATAAGTAAAAACTAAACATTAAGGACAACACTATTAATAAATACTAAACAACGTAGACAACAATATCAGTAAACAAAAACACATTGAATAGTACATGTAAGTATTTAGTAAGGACTGTAGCCCACGTACGCGTTATTTAGAGACAGTTAAATAACACACTTTTCATTATACGTTTGAATTGAACAACCTACCGAACAACATTCGTTAAAAACACTACGTGTGATGTTCACAACGGTATCAGTAAGAATACAATGAGTAGCATTCACAGTCGTATTTAGAATGTTAGTTCAGCTTAGCTCAGTGGTCCACGCAACTATGCCGGTCAGGGACGTGGGGGTATTAAAGCTTCGTCTTTTGGTCAATCCTGTTGCATCGTAGATGTAGGCCGGTTATCATATATTGGTTGAAATTCCCGTACAATGAAAGTGTACAATGCGAAAGAAACAACAGCATTTTATCAATTGAAGGATCTACCTCTTCCCATATTCATTGCCAGCCTCACATTCCGTGTTCTTCCCTTGCTGTTCCTTCTTCTCAGCTTCTGACTCCATAATAAACAGTATGTTCCGCCATCACAAGTGATGAAGACCACTCTCTTTGTTCAGCCGTGTGGACAGTCGTTTCTCTTGCCATGTCCGTACCGGGACATTGGTGACCTGCGCTGTGATTTGAATTACATTGAGACAGTGACTGCGCCTTTTGTCAACTTCACTCGCTGGTCCTGAGCTACCTTTGGCCAATGACAAGACTTTATCGATTCGATTGGAGAAAGCACAGAATGGAGATTTTTCCTCAGTGTTTCCTCCCGAAGCCTTTCTCTTAAACAGGTTTTCTGCAAGGCGGTCGAGGGGGATGCCATCTACAGTTATGTGTCTTGCCTTTACCATAACCGCAAGAGGTCGTGTGAGTGATGTGTTGGGCATCTCTCCCGGAACGTGTTGAAGTCCATTTTAGTCGTGTCTAACTTTCACAATCACACTAAAACCGTCTGCAGCTAGGGCGTAAGGTTCAGCCCTGTGAACTAGACCTTGGAAATACGACACAGTTTTAAGCGTCGGGCTAATTCATAAAGCCAATGTCTAATCCAGGATAATCGGAAGGAAGTAAACACAAAATACGAACAAATTAACAAGTCCAAATGGAAAACGACACGTTTCCGTGAACACAAGTGTAAGTCATCGACTAGAGTAAATTCAGGGAAAAATCCAAGCTCTGCCGACATCCATAATGAACTAAAACACCAGAGCAATGTAGACACGCAGCCGGTAAAGCTCCATCTTTGTCGCTCTTCAAATAATACATATAATGGTGTCTTCAATATACAATCAAAAACATACATTGCAGTTGCAATTAAACCATTTTAATTGTCGATGAGTAACGCTGTTTACATCTTGAGCTTCAAGAACGCTGAGTTCGCTAATTATTAAACGTCAAATAGAATCAATTGAAATGACAGCAAATCATGTGCCAAATGTCATGTCGAGATACCCGTTGCTTAGTGACGCTAGAGTTAGGCAATGTTGGCATTTCACCGCAGTTAGTTGTGAGATCCGATACAAACATAAAACGGTAACGGTTGAGTGGAATGGACCAGGACAAAAACGGAAAGAGACATATGTGAATCGTAATTCCTTTTTTAAAGATCTGATCGAAAATATATTTAAAGGCATATGGGAGTGCATAACTTTGCTTAATTCGAAGAGCTTTGCCACACTGGCTGAGCTTTTAATTAAATATATTACTGATACACATGTGTGGGGGAACAGCTTACCTTTTGGCTAGGACCACTATTACTTTTCTAAGATATTTATAGGAACCTTTAATGAAATATTTCTAGGAAATGCTTACCTTTCACTAAGAACATTATTACATTTCTAGGATACGCTTATCTTTTGGATAATGCCACTGTTACATTACTGAGACACATTTCAAGGGAATGCTTATCTTTTGGTTAAGGCCTCTGTAACGTTACTGAACAATTTCTAGGAAATGCTTACCTTTTTGGCTAATGTCCATGTTACGTTATTGAGACACATTTCTAAGAAGTGCTTACCATTTGGTTAGGACCTGTGTTACATTACTGAGACACATTGCAATAGAATGCTTATCTTTTGGATAAGGCCACTGTTAAATTACTGAGACACATTGCAATAGAATGCTTATCTTTTGGATAAGGACACTGTTAAATTACTGAGACACATTGCAATAGAATGCTTATCTTTTGGATAAGGCCACTGTTAAATTACTGAGACACATTGCAATAGAATGCTTATCTTTTGGATAAGGGCACTGTTAAATTACTGAGACACATTGCAATAGAATGCTTATCTTTTGGATAAGGCCACTGTTAAATTACTGAGACACATTGCAATAGAATGCTTATCTTTTGAACTAACAGTTCCAGTGGAACTTGTGCGCTTAGGACAGAAAAGAGTGGGCTGCCGCGGCTATCTTCTGGAAATCAACAGTTTCCTGAATGTGTTGGACGAACGGATGTTACGCCAGGGTCAATCGCCGGTTTCGACACTAGGTCGACAAGGAAACTAGGGGTTGGGTGCACGCTAGGTAGACACCTTTGTCTGGTACAGGGATGGGTGCCAGAACTTACTACTCTAGTGTAAGACTTGAAAAAAATAGGAGTTGTTGACACCAAATACTGACACGACAGACTACCAGATTTAGATTGACAGTGACTCGTGGATAGACAGACAATAACATCTTTAGATCGGGTAGTTCTAAATGAAGTGACGGCTAAATCAGCCAACCCAGAGAAGCCCATTAGACAGTCATGTTTGTTGCGTCAGTTTATAAAAGATACTGTAGAGCTACATTCGAGAGAATGGCTGTGACATTGGGGAAGAGACTGGAAGTGAGAGAGTTTAGGTGTTGGTTGCCACATCACATACCTCGAGCTGGACCAGTCATGCTGAATAGGTGATTATGAGGGACACCTTCTGAATAAGTGTTTTGATTATTATACGGATGTACAGATCGCATGAAAACGAGATCTGAATATTTCTTGGGTGTACATATCGCCTGAGGACGAGTATATGAATGTGTGTTGTGTGTGCAGATAGAAGGCGGCGAGCTAACTGGATCCATTAAGTTGTGACTAGAATAGTATTAGAGTCGTGAAGTGTTGTTGTTGCAGAGGTAGGCTAAGAATCTGGGTGTCATGTATTTGGAGAAACCATCAAAAGCTAGTGCGTAAATCCTCTGAAGTAGCTTTATATATAATATATATAGTTTTAGAAGTTCTTTGTATTTTGATTAATTTATGTAAACCATTATTCTTGTTTATAAATGATATTATTATGTCTCGATGGTTAACGATAATCTTGGTGTTGATTGTGTTGAAGTCGTGTCGGTGTTTAGATAATTGTTAACTTTTAAGATAAATAGTAGTCAGCAATAACCTAACCCTACCACACTTTTGGCTAGAACATATGTTACGTTACTGAGACACATTTCTAGGAAATGTTTACCCTTTGGCTAGGACATATGTTACGTTACTGAGACACATTTCTAGGAAAGGCTAACCTTTTGGCTAGGGCATATGTTACGCTACTGAGACACATTTCTAGGAAATGTTTACATTTTGGCTAGGACATATGTTACGTTACTGAGACACATTTCTAGGAAAGGCTAACCTCTTAGCTAGGACATATGTTACGTTACTGAGACACATTTCTAGGAAAGGCTAACCTCTTGGCTAGGACATATGTTACGTTACTGAGACACAAGTCTAGGGAATGCTTACCTTTTGGCAAGGACCTCTGTTAAATTAGAGACTAGAAAGTTGTCAGGAAGCCTCTTCACTCCACCCGTTGGTAAGTCAGTTTTCTTGCGGCACAAAGGGCACGTAACTTGTCTGTTGTAGATAGAGATTGCATACCGTGATTGTCGGCTGCTGATCTCTTGTTCGTAATGCTGCTGCAAACAGGAGCAGCAGAAGGTGTGCATGCAAGTCAAGGTTTTCGGGTCTCGGAAGCTCTCAAAACATATTTTACAGTTCAAAAATTGGTTGCTAATTTCCTGCATTAAACGCGTTCCTGTCGCCATCTTGCAATATATATTGTATGTTCTTTGGGTACTTTGTGTGAATTAATGTGTCCTCACAGCGTCCGGTGGTTAGTTCGTTGATATATTTTCATTGTGTGCATAACTATCTCGCTGAACCAAACTGTTCCAAAGCTTACTTATAATGATATCACATACAAAATTTAAAACTAGAAATTTCAGAAAGTTCTAGGCTTAACTAAGCCTGATTTTCATTCCATCACAGCTCAATTTCTGAGGAAAAATGAAATCAACATATTATTAACAAACATATTTCAAAGACAAACTATTTATTAATAACACGAATAAGTGAAGAGTTAAAAAATGAATATAAAAAGAGTTTTTAACAGAATGAGAACCAATAATAATGATAACAATTAACCACGTTTCATATTATATGTCGCTAAATTCAATACAAGTGAACCAGCGCTTTACTTGTGCTTCGATTCTGCTAGGAAAAATAGATAATAATAAAAATAAGAAGACTTGTTGCCCATCGTAAGCGAAGATAGCGACATCATCAAACTTGTGCATCGAGATGCGTTTTTAATGGCTTCAAAGACCATTTCTGGTCTGGCAGACTTAGCCGCATCAAGGGTACTCATGTTAGGAAGCGCCTGTGGAGTTGTGCGTTCTGCTCTTACATGCGGCAAGTTTTCCATGAGCCTCAGGGGTGGAGTTTCGCTCTTTGGTGATGTTAGCGCCTCAGATGAAACGGTTTTGTGGAACATCTCCACGAGGTGACTCAGGATGTCGTAGTTTTTCAAAGTCAGTTTTTTTTTCTTCGGCGTTCGTCCTGGAACGGGCTTTTTGTGACTTTGCGTCGTGGTATGAAACAGGCCTACCATATCTGCGCATTTTCGATTTCAGGACGGCTTTTTGGGGATCTGGTTTTCCGTCCCACTTCGATTGTTAATTTCTTAGTAAACCTGCATGGTTGCAGTCTGTTTCTAGGGCCGCTATATGGTCATGAAATAGAGTTTTGGTCTATTATGCGTCACTGCCTCTTATGTTAGAAAACGGAAATGTGTCGTTGGGCGAGATAAGCTAATTCACTACCGCACCCCTAAGTGCTTTCAACAGCGCAGATTCTAAATTGTCATGTTGCCAGTGCCATGCATGACTCTCTTTTGACCTTTCTTACGACGGATTGGAAAGGAAGCAGTTGTCATATTATGTTTACACGGGAACCTCTCAAGAATTTAAGGCGCATTAAAAGACTTGCACTGGAAGTCAAACAGTTTCGTTTCCTTGAAGCTGCCTGCAGAGTTATCGAAGCAATTACAGAGGATCGCGACCTTTCATGGGTTTTAAACTTTTACTCACTCACTCCAGTGGTGACTATCGTAGTAACTGTCTGTCAGCTGTAACCAAAACCGACCCGTAGCAAGTGTCTGTCATCTGTAGCCAAAACTGACCTGTAGCAACTGTCTATCAGTTGTAGCCCAAACTGACCCGTATCAACTGTCTGCCAGCTGATGTACAATCCAACATTAATAACCATGTGTCAGCTGTAGCACAAACCAACCCTATCAACTGTCGGTCAGTTGTAGCCAAAAACCAACCCGTAACACGAACCAACCCATAGCAATTTTCTGTCAGCTATAGCACAAACTGACCCGTTTCAACTGTTTCGTAGTTGTAGCCCAAACTGACCCGTATCAACTATTTTTAGTTGTAGCCCAAACTGACCCGAATCAACTGTCTCTTAGTTGTAGCCCAAACCGACTCGTAGCAAATGTCTGCCAACTGTAGAACAAAAAGACCCATAGCAACTGTCGGTCAGTTGTAGTCAAAACCGACCTGTAGCAAATGTATGTAATATGTAGCCCAAACTGACCCGTAGCAAATTGTTTTAACAAAAACCTCAGATCTGCGCAAGTGATACGTAAATGGAGATATATTAATTTGCCTCTCTGATAACAAATACTTTATTTCTTAAGTCCATACACATTTTGTTAGACAGTCGAGGACTGTTTTGATGATTTGTATTGGATTTGGAATTACCGTGGCTGCAATTGTGCGACATAGATGACACGCGTCAACCATTCTCTTCCTACTCGTATGTTGCGCAAACCACAATGTTCCACGATGAAAACGATGAAACTTACTTATTAAACTGAAATATTTTTGAAAATACAAACTAGTTTGCTGTGATCATCTTTTTTCATAGGTTAAGTTCATTGTACTGTGTTGTGTGCCGTAGTGGCAGAGTGTTTCCGATTTCAGAACGAATTACTAATGAGGTGTTGTTTATTTTTCATATAGATAAGACCTAGCTGTTTTGTGAATCCGACACCAGCAAGTTTATATTGTGTGCTATGCATTAAGACGTTCACCTCACCTTTTTTTTCCTCCCAATCGCATAGATTAACGAACAGATTACTTAACGAATAAACTTGGCCTTGTCGGGTACACGTTGTAACATAATTACTCCCTACAATATGACTTTGTCTGACATACATGACAACATAATTACATCTTACAATGTGACTTCTTCAAGGACATGTTACATCATTATTACGTCTAGCAATATGACTTAATCAGGAGCATGGGACAATATAATTACATCTCACGATTTGGACTCCATTAGAGACTCGTAACAACATTATAATTGCTAAGAATGGTACTTCGTCAAGATACGTGGCAACATTACTACATCTAACAATGTGACTTAGTAATTGACAAGCGACACCATTATTACTTCTATCAATGTGATTTAGCTAGGGACACGTGACAACATTATTATATATAGCAATGTGATTTAGCCAGGGACGCGTGACAGCATTATTACATCTATCAATGCGACTTAGCCAGGGACACGTGACAACATTATTACGTCTATCAATGTGACTTAGCCAGGGACACGTGACAACATTATTACATCTATCAATGTGACTTAGCCAGGGACACGTGACAACATCACACTAAAGATCATCCTACCCAGTAGATACTCCTTCATAATAAACTGCTATAGTCCACCAGACACAGCTCTGGTTATACACAAAGTCTAAATTGAAGAGTAGAGACACCTCATAGTGGGAGATTTTAACAGTCACTCCCCAAGCTGGGGCTTCGAAACAATGGACCAGAGAGGCGAGGAGGTAGAAGATTGGATGATAGAAAAGAAACTCATTCTAATAAATAGGTCAGCCGATAGGCACACATATTTCTCAATAATATTGAAAAAAATTAGTACTCCAGATTTTGCGATGGCAACGGACGACCTTCACCGACTAATAGCAAAAACAGTCAACAGCCAACTGGGTGGGAGCGACCATATCCCAATAACTTTAAAAAATATGAAACATGGGATAAACACAGATAACAGATATGCACCCAAGCTGGAATTTCAAAAGAACAAACTGGACTCTATTTAGAGAAAATGTAAATAAACTTTGTCAAGATATATCCCATGCCAAAAATGTAAACAATAATGTTACCATCTAGACGGAAGCTATCATCCAGGCAGCAAAGAAATCAATTCCACGTGGAAAACGGAAAAATTATAAACCCTATTGGAGCAATAAACTAGGGAAACTGCATAAAGAACTAAGAGAGGCAAGAAATATCATTTTTTTAAATCCGTCACCAGAAAACATAGGGAAACACAGCAAAATTAAAAACACATTCATAGAGCAAAAGAATTTGGCATGAAAAAAGTGAAAGCCTCAACATGGACAGGGATACAAGTAAACTCTGGAACCTGACAAGAGCATTGCATGAAGAAGCCCGAGGGAGCCATGGGGAGACAGTCACTAAGGAAAATGAGAAACATCATACAGGTAAAATGGCAGTAAACATAATGGCCGAAATATATAGACATTAACATGACAACGCAAACTAGAAGTCAAAAAAGAGATAAAGGAGAACCTGAAGACACAGAATGATGATCCCTGCATGAAGGCATCGCTAAAAATATAGAATTAAACACTGTTATTCAGAAACTGAAAAACAAAAAGGCTCCAGGAAAAGATGGCATCATAAAACGAAATGAATAAAAACTTAGACCAAGGGTCAAGAAGAAAACTGAAAATTTTAAATCAATCATGGAACACAGATACGATCCCAGACCAATGGTGGGAGGCTATCATTATCCCCATCAGAAAACCAAAAATGGGCAACACAAGCAAGGAAAGTTATAGGCCAATAAGCCTGCTCAGCTGTGTTGGAAAAGTCATGGAGAAAATGGTAAACGCAAGACTAATAAAACATCTGGAAAAAAAACCATCTCCTACTTAATTCACAGTCAGCCTTTAGGAAAAACCGCAACACAGAAGACCAACTAGTGTACCTAACCCAAGAAATAGAAAATGCATTCCAGGGTAAAGAAAAAGTACTTGCGGTCTTTGTGGATATGGTAAAAGCTTTTGACAAGGTATGACGAGAAGGACTACTCCTGAAACTATTAAACAACAAAATAGAAGGGAGAATATACAGCTGGATAAGAAACGTCCTCCGATACAGAACAGCAAGTCAAATTAGATGGATCACTGAGCCATAGAATAACTCTCTAACAAGGCGTAGTCCAGGGAGGAGTCATCTCTCCAACTCTCTTTATCCTGTTCATAAACGACATAGAAGGAAAACTCCCAAAGAAAGTATCTAGTGCCCTACACGCTGACGATTTCGCAATGTGGAGTGCTGCAGAAAAACTGCCAACAGCTGAAAATAGAATGCAGACAGCACTAGACACTGTTGGAAAATGGGTTACAGATTGGGGATTGCAGATTTACATCTCAAAGACAGTTACAACATACTTCTCACTGTCCAACACCAAGAAAGTAACAAAACTTATTCTAAATGGCAAAGAGCTTGTACAAGAAAATAACCCTGTGTATCTCGGCTAAGGAGAACCAGCTTCATCCATATATCCAAACACCTACACCAAAAATATGGAGAACTAATTCCCAACCAACCTGAAAAAATAGAAATGCTTATCAACTATGAAGAGCCAAGCTGCAACATAAACAACAGAGTAAGGACAAATGAGTACAGAAATCCCAGGAATCAGAAGGAAATACCCGCAGTGTCCACGAGCTGAAAGCTATAGCAGAAGCAATGATTGAGGAGAAATATAATACCAAGGAATGGACACAGGTGTACACAGATGGTTCAACAGAGGGGGCGGACCGAAACGGGGGAGGAGGCATATTCATAAGACACAAACGTGGAAATATAACAGAAGAGGGCCTCCGAACAGGAAGGTTATCCATAAACGTCAGAGCAGAATCAATGGCCCTCCTGCGAGCTTTCAGAATACTTCAAACAGAAAGACCAAATCCAACAAAAATAGTTACATTCACACACTGCAGAGTACTATTAGAGAAAATACCAAAAGCAAACAATGGGAAAACAAACAGAAAACAAAATGTAAATGTTTATTCAGGGTTGAGTTTAATCAAAATGTTAACATAAACAAAACCCACGTTAGGACCAATAGGCCTTCATCAGGGACAAAAATACTGAACTAACAAATCAACATATAAATAAAAATGGTCAGCTTATCTTATAGAAGACCCAGTCTGTCTAAGCGACCGGTTGTGCCAGATGCTTGACTGAATATTCATATTCTAGACCTAGATCTAGATAGAGGTGTCTTTGGTGCGTGCATTACCTTTGAGGAACAAGGGAGTATTAATTTACTTACAGGCTGGTCAGGGTTCAAAGACTTAAATTCCCCAAAGCAATTAACGACACAAGTGGACGTACAAATTAACGTAAACACTTCACTGTTATTTTACTCGCCAGGCGCGCGCAAGCACGCATTTATGTCATTGCCCACGCGCACATATAACGCGTCATGTGGGCCAGAGGGGGGAGAGGGATATTGAATACCACATACACGCCAGACCGATATCCTTGTCCCAATATTAAAAGAATGTACTTAAATGAAGTCTGATAGCAGGCACTGCTGTCAAGTGTTTTTATGAGATGTGGTGACTAGTTCCCTTCTTGGCTGCCTTCTCTTCCATAACAGTAAAGCATGTCACATATTACAACTGAGTTGACGTGAGCGTTTCCGTAGCGCGATTGAAACTTGTAAATATTCACAGATTTTCACAGACTCCGTAGGTGGATATGGCCTCTCCTATTCTGACAGCCCTGTAGGATGCCTGTGTTAAATCAGTGACTTGCTCTTGTAGATGTGGTGTCTGTAGTGCTCAGTTCAACCTGATCACACTACCAGACACATTCACAATCCTACTTAGTAGCATTTTACGTCATACATAATAAGTGCAGTGGCCTTAGCCTGCATTCACAGTAAGGGGCCCGGGACCCACAGAGGGGATTGTACCGTCTCCACATTATTTATTAACCACAAGCCCAAAAGTGAAGCCATCACGCAATGAGAGCGTCACCGTTACTAGAACCAACAAAAGCAGAATGCAGGGCCGACATTGCTGGCTAGGCTAAATGTCAACAGAAATGAGCAGTTGGATGAGAAAAAGATAAAAAAACATGGTGAAGGAATTCAACCACACTATAGAGAAGTCATATGTTCCTGAGGAATGGCTTCATAGCTATATGTGCCCACTGCGTAATCCTGGTAAGTACTCAACGATTCTCAGCAGCTATCGAATAATCACCATACAGAATGTATACGGGAAATTGCTCGAGAAGATAGGGGCCAGACAAATAATGACCTTCCTTGAACTTGAGCACATCCTACCAGATACACTGGGCAGCTATAGAACAACGAAGAAGTCCTGCGTTAACGCTGGAACTTTAGCGTACAATGTGTATAAGGGTTTTCAGACAAAGCAAGAAACAGTCGCGGTGGCACTGGACCTGAAAGACGCATACAACCGTGTCGATTTTGGGATGTCAATTATATGTCTGAAGCAGTGTGGTTTAAACCCATGGTTGGCTAGTTGGATATCAGCTGCCCTGGTGGAAAATACAGCTGTGCTATGCGTGGGACAGTGGCCATCAGAACCGAGGCGAATATGTACAGGACTGCCTCAAAGGTCTCCGCTCTCACCGGTGCTGATCAAAATTTACGCAGTAAAAGTGACCAATGTTCAATCCACAGGGACTGTGCAAACGTTAACATGTGCCGATGGCATTCTAACTTTCATGATTGGCTCAGACAGGCAAGATTTAGTTAAAAACACCGAGGAAACCTTGCAAGCAATATCATAGTGGTGCAGCGACTCAAGCCCCAAGATCAATCCGAATAATGCATGCATGATATGGTGCTCTTTGAATAATTCCATAGTAAAGGCTGTTCCCGGGCATCACTTTTGATGGTTGCACTATTGACAGTTGTTACAGGTTGAATTACCTCGAAGTGACATTTGATCACAGTTTCTCCTTCAGTTGCCATGTTCACCACATCGTACAAAGGTGTGAGCGAGGGTTAGAAGCACACAAGACCATGGCTGCTGCCGACATGGAACAATGCCTCTTGTTCACATATTTCGTAAGGTCATGTTGTCTGTTATTGATTACAGACTAAGCATCCGCATATTATCAAGAACACAGTGTGAAAGGTTGGGACGCATCCATAATGAAGGTTGAAATTGGTTCTAGGCTGCACGAGAGATACCCCGATTGTGACGATGCGGTACATGTTGGGATTGTTATCGGTGACATCGGAAATAAACTGACACAATTCAAAGCCAATATGCGTGTCACCATAGACACGCGGCACCCTTTGTACAGTAGTATTTCAGACATCAAGGGATTAGAGTCCAGAGAGGGGCGTCATGGATGGCACAGGCAGAGACAACAATCGGACACGTCACTCCAGCTGAGAAGATAGCCAAAGGGAAAGAATGGGTCCACACTGGTGATAGAATGATAGAGTACCAGAGTCATCATAACCTTAGGCAAGGATTGCAGAGAACGGAGCAACGAGAGAGCAGAGCACGAGGTGAATCAGTTGATAACTGAGAACACACAGGAGAGCGATGCCGTCATATACACCAATGGATCGGTGCTGCGCAGTGGGACAGCAGGCTAGGGCTTCTAGGCTAGAGGGAGAGGATAGGTCGTTGCTGAGCGCAGTAGAGTATACATGACAATAACCTACAGTATGAGAATAAAGACGGAAGCAGTGATATCAGCACTGAAATTGATATCTGAGACTTCTATAACAAGGGCAGTCATCGTGACAGACGCGCATGCCGCACTTCAGAAGGTACATAAGAGATGGCTTAGGTACGAGTGGATAGCAGGTTTTGAGTCCTCAAACCTCGAGGGGTTAACATGGATCTACTGTCCTGCTCATGCTGGGGTTAGGGCAATGAAAGAGCTGACGTCATGACTTCACTAGCTCCCATCATGGGCACATAAGTTATGGATAGAAGTGACATTTTGAAATCAATCAATGACCGCCTGCTGGATGAGGACACAGCAATAGATAAAGCAGCAATCCAAGACTGCAAAGTTTCTACATTAAACGAGGTTCGAGCGGAGTATGGCGAATGACAGGATGGAGCAGGAGAGTGTACAACCAACGACCTGCAATAACTATCAGCATCTATACCTATCGCCATTTGCTGAGAGAGACTGAGCACCTATGGGTATGCCCGGAGTACAGTGACGTCGATTCTTTGATATATAAACGCAGATAAGCATGGAGACTGGAAACCTCAGAGCCACACTTTCCAAAGGTATAGTTAGCTGAAGGAAAGAAACCACCCACACACTTACTACTAATAGCCAAACCCAAGAGCCACACTTTCCCAAGGAAAAGTTCGCCGCAGGAAAGAAACCACCCACACATTTACTACTAATAGGAAAACAAGTTATTAGTATTTAATTTCAAACTACCCATTTTCGGTGCACGCTTCTATTTATTCTTATACATATTTGGTTTGGTGTGGCTTTCTCGTGAACGGAGATTGCAAAAGTGTAACTATTTAATCTCTTTTTAATGTTTCTTTGTTGAAAGTGTGTTTTTGTATTGTTTATTTTTGTTTTGTGTATTGGTGTTGGTCAACACTCACTGCCGACTTTAATATTTGAAAATCATCAACATTCGTATCGAATTGTTCACCTGCGCCATCTTAAATTTTTACTTCCGGTGGTTTAATATTCTCCACTCGATGGATGCGTTTACTTGTTCGAATGCGACGAAGTTGCTGATCTCGATCTCTATGTGATGTATACCTGTTAACTGTACCCATTAAAATTATACGTTTTGAAGTCGGATGGATTGAACCATTAAACGCAAAATACTGTACAACAAACCAACTTAGTGACAGAAAGCAAAAGAAAATAAGAGTGTATTTCCTATATCTAATTAATTGTCCATAGTCACAAGTTTATAAGCGGCCGAAGATGGAAACCAGGGAATTAGTTAACAGTATTAAGCGACTTTGCCCGCTAGCTGCATCAGGGTCTGCAAACGAGAAGTGACCAATACTATTCCGTCACCAAGTGTCGGCCCTGGAAACAGGTTGCATTAGTGTAGACTGGCTGAGAGAATCGAAATGATCGTTTTCGGAATGCAACCCCGTTTAAAAAAAAAAGTCAGCTTCAACTGCATGTTTTGGACAGAATGGCGCAATTGTCACAGCCTCGTTGTAAACTGCGATACACCATCACAACTACCTTATCACGGAGAACACCAAAGAAGTCAGAAATAACCAGATCATCTCTTCGTTGCCCTTCCTTCCTAACAGTATTCCAAGTACCCATTGACATCTGAGTCGACTGAAGCATACGTACTCTGCTTCTCAGATGCAGTGCCAGTTATTACACATAGCCCCCATCACACACGCTTGTCATGCGAAAAATATTCAGAAACACATGCCCTCACAAGCAAGTCTGGAATCGGTTCATGAAGGGCAGTAACCTCGTACATTTAACCACGTCAGACTGCATTACTATCATACTTAACCAGACTGCGCGCTATCAGAATTACTCCCGCTTTGTGAAAGACATGCTCAAAAATGAGATTATTATAGAAATAGAATTTGGGATTGGCATTTTCTAAAAGAAATGGAATACAAAATTTATTCTTTAATTTGTCACGGGTAAAAATAGATTTTCTTCTTTGTCCTCTTCTTCTTCTTCTTCTTCTTTATCTGCTTGTTCTTTTTCTTCTTCTTCTTGTTCTTCTTGTCGTTCTTCTTCTTCATCCTTTTGCTCTTTTTCTCTATCTTCTTCTTCTGTTTGTTCTTTTTCTTCTTCTTCTTCTTTTTCGATGTTCGCCCCGAAAAGTACGTAGTTTACAGCTAGACTGCAATATATAGTCTTTTGGACAGACACATCCGAATTCAGCTTGATATTTGTTAAGACCTGATTTGCTTTGACACTTCCTATCTAATGTCTTAGCCAGGTTGTCTGGTTGCAGTCTGTTTACAGGACCGCCACCGAGGCGAAACAGGGTTAATTATCAATCATTGACCCACATGTACGCACCCAGCTATGATTCGGTGACTGCACTCAACTCATTCAATGCTGCATTTTTGGCACCAAATGTTTCCTCAAGACTAATTGATGACGTGTCGTCGCTATCTTCTTCCTTACATTTGTTAAAGCACTGAGTGGCTGGGCAGTTCAAGTTATTAATTCTCACATCATTAGGTGTAACTGTCATTGTTGGTCTCGAGACGCATTAGTCTACCCAGCTCGCAATGGCTATCTGACTTACATGGTTACATTACTAAGGCCCTTAGTGTCCTGCCGGATTATATGTGTATGACAAAGATAAGAATAGCACCACTGCCCCACAGAGAACATGTCGTAAGAGGTGACTAACTGTGTGACCCTGCGTGACACCGGCATGGTTAGGTGGGTTTTTTTTTGTTTTAAGAGCAGCGTAGATAGCGTCGAACGGGCTGCAGGTCTACTATTTTGCTGCAGTGTTCGAGTCTATTAAAATGGATTTGCGCATCGGTTAACCAACCTCCAAGAAACTGGCTGTATACAGATTATGTTTAGTGTTCTAAACTAGTATAAAGACGTTAAGTTAAGTTAAGGTAAATTAAGTAAATTTAAGTTAAGTTTAGGGTTAAAAAAGGGCCCGACTTCATTTCCGCCTTTTTTCCCAAATGGTTCAGCGATAAACACAAGGACCTCCAGCGATGTAACCAAGGATCTCCAGCTATAAACCCAGGTATCTCCAGTGATGAACCCAGGGATCTCCAGTGATGAACCCAGGTATCGCCAGTGATGAACACACGGATCACCAGCGATGAACCCAGGGATCTCCAGTGATGAACCCAAAGATCTCCAGCGATGGAACCCAGGAATCTCCAGCGATGAACCCAGGGATCTCCAGAGATGAACTCAGGTATCTCCATCGAAGAATCAAGAAATCACCGGAAAAATTTACATCATGAACCGACCATTGCAAATCAAATTCGAACTCCGACCTTCTGAACACGAGGCAAACGGCTTGGCCCCTTCGCTAGAGTTAAGTTAAGTTAAGTTAAGTTGTTTAGGGTCACCTTACCCCAGACTTAATACATTGAAGTCTCTAACTCTTAATTTATTTACGAAAGTTTCTGCAGGTATTTACCTTTGAACAAATGAAAACTTTTCAGCTTTTTGCTGAGCACGTATCTTCAACAAAGAATCCAAGGTCTGTTCGTGCGTCTCCGCTCTGATCACGTTTTATCTGTTCCTTTATGTTTGTCTTGTGCTCACTTCTACGTCTATGTTTTAGTGTGCCACTACTTATCTTACATTGGGGGTTCCAGAACAATGGCTGTCTTGTATTTCTTTCAAGTGGTTTCCTGAATGCGTTTTCATTCCAACTCAGCATCTTCTTCTCACATGTTCTGCTTTTATACATTTTGTTCTTTCTAACAGTTCCACGCTAATGATTTTACCACATAATTTCAATCTTTATATTCTACACAGGAACCATTTTATGAAAGTCTGTACATTTTTCGTTGTTGTATATGTTGTTCTCGGTGTTTCGAGCCATATTGTTGTTTGTTTTGTTCGTGAACGCACTCAAATTTACTCGTGTGTGCTCCCCAAAAAGGACTTTAACTGGCGAGTTACAGCGGCTCTCCTCACATCCCGAGCGTGCAGATGAAGGTAGACCGATGTCCTCCCGGCGGTTGTGCTATGCTTGGCTGCATCTGTTTCGAACATAATTTACATTGAAGTTGAAGATTTTGTATTTCCATTTTGAGTTTAATTCATTTGTATTTCAATAAGTTTCTCAAACGGGACGAAAGCTCTCTCTCTCTCTCGCTTTACGTTCGACGTACAATGGTGTTTTAAAAATAAAAAATAATCAGACTTCAATACAGTGTTGAAGTGAGAAACACATTTTAATAAAGCTACTGAACATTACCTATCTATTTGGAAAGACAAAGATAGAAACTATTTATATATAGGAGGGTCGCTCAGAAAGTAATTTCACATATTTTACTTCATGAGAACCATAATAGATACAAAGAGCAAAATAACACCATGTGATAGGACAATGTCTTGCATTCCAAAAAACTGTTTTTCAACATAGTCACATATGCTCGGTTAAACATTTTCTCTAACGATCAACAACGGCACACGTATTGCTGCACTAGCAGTGGTAATCAACTGTTTCACAGCTGCTATGTCAGTGTTGTTGGTAGGAAAATGTTGCCAATGCAGTCCATCTTTCGTTGGCCCGAACAGATGACATTCGGATGGCGCCAAATCAGGACTACACGGTTAGTGGGGTAAGACAGTCCAAACAACACTGGCAATGTGATCAATAGTCTTCAAATTGGTATGGGGTCTGATGTTAATGGTATGGGGTCTGACGTTAATGGTATGGGGTCTGACGTTAATGGTATGGGGTCTGACGTTATCGTGTTGAAAAATACAGGTGGCCTTCTTCTATGACATGACCCTGGACATTCGAGCCTTGAACTTAATCAGCGTTACAATGTAACGGTAAGAGCTTCCGCAAAATCATGAAGGATAACTCCTTTCCTTTCCCACAAGACAGTGCACATCATGTTTCCCGCTAAGGGCTGAAGTCTTGAACTTTTTCCTCGATGGACAATGCACATGTCGCCACTTCATGAACTGCCGTTTTGACTCAGGATAGTAGTGGTGGCACCAGGGATACTGTGTTCCAGGAAACTTCATCCTCGTAATGTTCTAAAAGGTCATACCAAACTTGCATGCGATGTTCTTTCTGTTCCTGTGTGAGCATTCGTGTTACTCACCTGGCGCAAACTTTGTGATACTCCAACGTTGTCACCATCGTTTCTAACGCATTGAAGCCAATATCAAGTATGTAGACAGTTCCTTGGTTAAGGCGGATGAGCTGATTGAGACGTTTTTCGTGGTGTGACAGTTGTACATGGCCTATCAATTGGTGCAACTTTTTCTGTATAAAGAAAAACAATAACGCACCTTTGTTTATAACGCACTTCCGTGATTTACGTCATTGTGTCGGACTGCTCCTCCACTACCACCTGTCAGACGGAAGCAACATTTTTAAAAATATTGGCGGAAAGGTTTAAACTTAACTGACGTACTGCAAAAATTCACTTCAGACGTAGCACGACATAATAATAAAACATGAGGTATTACTGTCACTTTCGAAGTTCCTCTCATATGTTGAGAGACAAAGACAGTGAAACAAGAGACAACGCGTATATATATATATTAATATATATCGTCTCTCTACTCTCTACTTAATCAATGATGATCATTCATTGCCATTATCCCTTAACGGATGACCTCGTGGTAAAGATGTCAGGTCGTTCATTCCTGCACACCACAGCATGGCTTAGGCTGTGGATCCACATGGTCCCAGAGGTTGGACGCCTCTATGTTCGCTATCCACTCATTCCAAAGCCAGCCATTCTGCGCCTTTCGAAGCAAGGATTGAGACTCAGAGACGATTAGAACCTCTCTTCAAAGATCCCAGATAGCCTCATCAGAGCCGAAGTTACAGTCTCAATCTCCATTTTGATATTGTACAGCATTTTCAAGCATTCACCGCTGCTCTCAACAACGACTCTGCCTCTCATTTCAGCAGAGATTTTCAAATCTACAAAACTACAAACAGCAGAAGAAACATCAGTATTTCCCATTATTAGCTGTTTAACTTAAAGGTCTACTTTCCTACTGCACCAGTTTCTACATTACCTTCGTGTTGATAGTGACATTGTCTTATTGTAATATTAAATCCAGTGTACATATAGTTGTCCTCTTTGTTTATTATCTCTGTTGGTCAATTGTTCTCTCTGCCTATAGCATCCATGACGTTCCTTTTCTGATTCTGTTACCTTTGATATCTGCAATTTTAATTAATAGTTGGTGTCTTTTGTCTGCGGCTACTCGCATGTAACCTGTGACCTGGGTTAGTGCGTATCTTGACTTCATAGAACGAAGTCTAAGCATGAATATTATCATCACGATGGGGATATCCTTGGTTCACTCAGTGTACATTACAATGAACAAAAACATAGATAGGTGGCAAGGTAGTTTAATACCTTCACACTGTCATAATTACTGATTTGTGGTTTTGGCTCACAAGGGATTGAGGAGTGTGGAAAAGGTGGTCAAGTCGATTTTTACTAACAAGAGTCAGTGATATTCACAACATAACTCACATATCGTCGTCTTCTTCTTCTTCTTTTTCGTCTTCTTCTTTTTTGTTCTTTTTCTTCTTCTTCTTCGACGATGACGATCAAATGATGTATCTAGTCCGATGAGATTCGCGGAGGAGTGTGAGTTTCCCTCTCAGTCTGTCAAGCATAATCGATCCACCGGGCAAGACTGCTTTTCTTTGTACTGTATAAGTAGAACTGGCATGCAAACTTGCCATATGTAAACAGCGCTTTAAGTGGCGGATCGACTTCAACAGGTGGAAAACGAAAAGTCTGGCTGTGTGTATCATCATGACATGAGCCAGAGGACGTAGACGATTTATTGAAATCGGCCGCCGATATGTAAATGGCACTTGAACTAAACTGAGAAGATAAGAAATATAGTCTGCTGGTCCCGGCAGCCCACGCGCATTTTGCAAGCTAAATTTATATGTCTAGCTTGATAGATAAAACCTCCATCCTTACCTGAGTTCGAACCAGTATCTTTCTGACTGGAAGGCTGGTGTTCTTAGAGCTGGCAATCCGCTCCTGTATACATTGCAGTAGCACTACCTATTATGTATATGCTGCTATTCAAAACAGATTTAGCACTCACGCTAACAAACTGTAATATAAAGCACAGGTGATTGGCTGGGAATAGCTAGGTGTCTACGCACTCCTGAACAAAGCAATATCGTTCTGCTGTGATGTACTGGTAACAGCCACGCCTTGGTTGCTCCCATCAACGGAAGATTGTATTCGTGTGTGGGCGAACAGAACAAGGTGGGGTTACAAACATCATAAGAGGAAAATTCCCTCAGCGAACCCCTTGGCCTCACATTGGGGAGGAGAGAATCTGTCCACTGCACCTTCATGCATTTAGTAATAGGCGAGTAAAGAGAGTTATGCGTGGGGCTAGCAGCCTCGTCGTCTGAAACAAATTTCTACAGAAATAACCACCATAGAAGCAGTCGAAGTAATTTGACGCAGTCTTCCTAATGAGTTCAGTTGTAGTGTTTGCGATATACTTCAATTTGGGGGAAAATGGGTGGGTGGAAAGGGGTGAAGTGACAAGAATATGTATGACAATTGTAACCACCTATAAGACACTGCCGACGAGGATGAAGTGTAAACAAGATCATTGAACTATTCAGCAGCCTGTTTCGTGTGCAGTGATTAGTTCTTTTCCTTGCCGTTAGTCCTTACCTTAAACTAAGTATACTTCTTCGTTGTGTCTCAGGAGAAGCATGTTTGACCCGACAGTTCGCCTATTTATAGGAAGCCTGTATCTGAACATTTGAAGTGATAGTTTTATTTTAGTCCTTTTTTCATGATGAGGTTGCTACTAAAATTGGGTTGGCAAAGAAGGCATTTAGAGAGAAAGTGTTCTGACATCAGGTAGCATTAGTATGACACTCCGGACACTAGTCTGGTCTGTGGAACTGGACGCTCCTGAAACATGAACAATAAATAAAAGAAAGGATAAATACTTGAAAGCTTTTGAGATGTGATGTTACCAACAGATGGATAAAGTGAGATGGACAGAGAGAAAATCAAACGAAAAGATGTTGGCGAAAGTGGAAGAGGATAGAAGACTGCTACAAAAGATACAAAAACATTGACAGACCTGACTGGGTCTCGGCCTACATCATTGTGGGGGGGGGGGGGGGGGGGGTGTGGACAGTGAATATAGTCTTAGAAGAAAGGACACGTGGAAAGAGAGCAATGGGTAGACCAAGAAATACCTTTGTGACACAATCATGTCTAGACAAGTCGGCACAGACTAACGTGGAGCTGAAAACGGCACTAGGTGACTGGCATAAATCTATGTATCTTCAGTCCACTTTTGTCGTTAGACGTCGTGTGGAGGTGCCACCTCCTTTGTTTCATATTTTTGGGCAGATGAAAATCCACTGGTGACTTGCCAGGCCAATCCCAGCATATGTTAACACCTGGAATATACAGAAGGTTCACCCATGATAGATAGATGATTGGGGAAGGAATAGACTTATTCTTCTTTCTTTGTGTTCAGGATCTTTGGTCATGCTTTATCTGCAGGTCAGTCGCTATTATGAAGTATGTTGTCTTCACCATGACGGAACGGCTGTCACCACAGCTTTTGTCTCAGCTCCGCATCCTCTGGCAAGGTCTGGAATATTATTTCCCTAAAGAATGGGAATCCTGTTGAATGTGTTCCACATGAGCTTTCGTCAGTGTATGAGATCTTTAGTCGGTATAGATGTTCTAGTAGTGTGTAGTGACCAGTTCTCATTCGAAACAATGTAGATTGTTAGTTACTTTTGAATTGGTGAATTGAGCCTGGTCTACTGATTATGTTCATGTCTTCTTTCCATTGGCGTAAATTTGGAATAGACTAAACATGGTCAACTCACCTAGAGTATAGTATGTTAGGTTAGGGCTGACCGTCCAAATCTATAAACAAATTTTTGTTAGAACAAAGTGGGTTACGAAAACGGCCTACGGAAAGGAAGGTGTTTCGCAAACGAGACAAGTAACGCGTGGGTGGGGGGGGGGCGTGGGGGGCCGGGGGGTGGTGGTTTG
Source organism: Ariolimax columbianus (assembly GCA_036924085.1). Taxonomy (NCBI): domain Eukaryota; kingdom Metazoa; phylum Mollusca; class Gastropoda; order Stylommatophora; family Arionidae; genus Ariolimax; species Ariolimax columbianus. The sequence goes on from JAVGWX010000011.1 coordinate 17,247,091, forward strand.
TGAAAGACGGAAAGAGGCTTTACAGCTAACTATCCTTCTGAATACCAAGAATACATGGAGAAGAGAATTAAGATTAAACGATTACACCTGAAGAGATGCAGAAAGAGCAGTCCATGACCGTAGACCCTGGCGGGATGTTGCCAATGGTCTATGCACAGAGGCGAGCAACGGGCTTTGGCGAATTTGATTAGATAGATGATTATTCATTGACATACATTTAGAAATATACCCATGTGCATTATACGAGCATACAAAACAAACACGGGCGATACAACTTTTGATGTTGAGATTAGACTTTTGAAATACGCCCTGATAATCCCATTGTATTGTTTGTGTTAGGTCTCTCATTACTGTTGTTGTAAGGGTCTGCCTTCTTGGAGAGGTACACAGGTTTCAACTTCATATTTCATGTTGTTGGTCATATCAAGGCGTTACTTACCGTGATTGCGTCAAACTGTTATCAATCACGTGCTCTTATTAATCTGAACGATCTAGAAGCAGGCAGGGCTGGGTAGACTACAGTGCGTCCTAGGCAACGCTCCACACTTGCAAATCCTCCCTCCCCTACCCCCCCCCCCCCCCCCCCCCCCCCCGGTTATAAATGAGCAAATAAACTGCCAACTTTAATTTTCAAAAACAGAAATAATCTTTCTCCCATCCTCGCAACCTTGATCATCCGTATTCTTAACGGGTAATGATATGTGTTCAAGCTGTCCAAGAAGAGTTGATTATGTTCGTCCATCACATGTGATGAAAACGATGCTCTTTGTTCGGCCGTGCAAATAGCCTTTTCTCTTGCTGTGTCCGCTGAAATCGGTGACTTGCGCTGTGATAGCAATTAAAGTAAAGAAGAAACTACGCCTTTTGTCAACCTCATTCTCTGGTCTTGAGCTACCGTTGGCCAGTGGCATGATTTTCTCTAGACGACCGGAGATAGCACAAGATACAAATGTATCCTCAGGGTTTACTTCCGAATCCTTTTCCTTAAACAGGTATCCCGCAGAGGCAGCGATTGGAATGGCATTTATCGTTGTGGGTCGTGCCTTACCGATAACCGAAATAGTTTGTAGGGGTATCTCTCTCGGGCCGTGTTCTAATCTATTATAGATATGTCTAAACTTCAGTAACATCAAAAGCAACGCTGTTGGTAGCTAGGGCGAAGGGCGTTCAGCTCGTGAAGTTCAGTCGTGTGAACTATACTGTGAAAAAAAGACACAGGTTTAAGCCTAGTGCTAACTCATATAGCCGATGTCCAGGCCAGGATAATCAGAGGCAAGAAAACACAAAAACACGAATTAATTAACCAGTCCATATGGAAAACAGCGACACGTTTCCGTGAACACAAGTGTAAGTCGTCAACTAGAGTGAATTCCAGGTAAATCCCTGGCATGGTGGCATCTATAATGAACTAAAACACCAGAGCAATTTAGACCCGCAGTCGGTAGGGTGCCATCTTTGCCGTTCTTTATAAGACCAGTTACTGCCCAGTTGCTACCGGTTCTCTCACTTTTAGTGAAACAACCCATTTATTTTCTGTCCATCTCCAAATGATTTTTCATCAAACAATTAATTTTTTTGGTATTGTGCAGGAGACATAAATTATTTTTTCAGGATTGTTCTTTTACTTGGTATATTTTCGGTAAAATATTGCTTTTGAAGTCATTACTACTCATGGATTGGTTAATCTAATGGATTATCGTCTTCTTCTATGGAGTACCTATATTGAATTGTCATATTTTGAATGTGTATGTGTGTATATGTACATAAGGCCAATACTTCCCAATTATAAACTAATACACACACTGGCCAAGTCGACCTGATATCGTTCAAAGGACTACAGTCTGCTGTAAAAAGGGATGTGCCTTCGTCAGTAGGTATCAGAAAGGCAAACCGTTAATACACATAAACACCACACACACACACACACACACACACATACTAAAGTTAGAACAGTCAACATCAGTATCATGTCGGGACTGCCTGCCTGTCTGTCTGTCTGTCTATCGATATATCTACCGTCAGTCTACTTATGTCATTAGACATTGTGTTGAGGTGCGACCTCCTTTGTTTCATATTGTGTGGCAGGCTAAAATTCACTCCTCACGTGCCAGGTCAATCACAGTCAGCATCTGTTAGCCCCTGGAATTACGATCACCTATTTATGAGCCTAGTGGAGATGGAAGCGTAAATTAGAGCAAGGTAGACCCACTGCCTGCCAGGCGCCATCTAAACCGCTCCGCTAACCACATAACCAAGACACGACCGCACAGTTCTCTTTTTTGCGACATATTATATGTGGGAAAAGACTCCCTAAAATAATTTCAGTAGATGTGTAACCTGAATTTTGCCCGAGCAAAGGCCGAGATCGATATTGTTCAATGGAGTGGGACGATGATGATTGACTAAGACAATAGAAAAAGACTATAGTCATTCGTTAACAAATGGCTATGAATGAAAGTGTTCATAAAGTATCAGGATATGGTGAGACCTCTGAAAAAGGAGACACTAACAAACGCTGAAACAGCACGTTTAAATAAGACAATGGGGTTGATAAGGACACTCGCTACGTTAGGCAAGTCCAACATAGCCAAATATACTTTCACATGAAACCACAGAGGAAGAAAAAGAGAGGTAGACCAAAAAATACACGATACAGAGAATGTGAAAAGTAAATAAGATTAAATGATGACACCTTGAGAGAGGAACAAAGAGCATGCATTTCACAGTGAATACTGGAGGAAGGTTGCTAATTGCTTATGCAAGTGACGTACCTGATCGATTGATTAATATATACGTGTGCATAAATATATCCCTATATGTACATATATATATATATATATATATATATATATATATATATATATATATATATATACATATATATATATGTATACATACATACAAATATATATATATATATATATATATATATATATATATATATATATATATATATACATACATACTTACAAACATACATACACACATACATACAAACATGCATGCATGCATAGACATATACATACATACACACATACATACACACACACACGCACGTATGCATGCAAGCACACACACATGCACATACATACTTACATACATACATACATACATGCACACATACATATAAACATACAAACATACAAATATACATAAACATAACTATTATATAGAATTGCAGACATATACAAACGGAAACCAGGTTTCACATAGCCCATGTTTAATCGCAGAACGGCAATTTAATGTTAAAGTTGATCACAAATGTTATCACAAACACTGATAAGCTTCTTCCCATACAACCACAATATATATATATATATATATATATATATATATATACGTAGGTAATCAAAACATCAGTCGGCTCTGGGGGGTGACTATCATATGCCTTATCCATATGTAATGAACTATTTACTCGAACAAAAAGCTGATGACGCAGTTTAACAGGTGGAATCTCTACCGCACAGGTACAGGTAAAGGTAGTGTCTTTACAGAATCTGCGGTCAGGGATAAAGTGTTAGACACTCTATTGTATCTCGGTCTAGGTCGCAATTGTCAGCTAACCGTATTCAGTTGGATAAACTAAATCTAATTGTGACCCAGAATTGAGATGGACATTTTATTGAAGGGGCGAGTACTCTAAGTATCTTGCCACGTAGAAGGATTGTACTGTGAAAGGACCGTATAACAGATTTTGAAAGACGAATCAGTTAGTTTAAACAGCATCTTGAGCATTGATTTCTCTTTGTACTAGTGTCTAATACAATTGGCTTGATGGGAGTTTTTGAACGTGTGGCAAGGTGCTATTGAGGGGATAGTACAGTGAAAGAATCACAGTGGACCCCTTACTTTGGAGAACATTATTCAGCCAATGCACCAACATGTTTGCCGCAAAGGACAACTAAAGAGAGTTGTGATTGTAGCTAGCGACCTCAACATGTAAAATACATTATTTCGGATCCCACCCCTGTAGAATCACAGACAAGGGATTTAGAGCTGGCTCCCTAAATGTGGACAATAAATGTTTTCTATCTTACTTTATGATATATGCTAAGCCATGCGACCACCCTACTGCAAATGTTAAACTGTCTATAGTTATCCTCATGTAATCTTGAATTAACTCCCTAACCCTTCATATATATGCAGCGACAGAGATGATACATCAGGAGTGTGTCAACATGTCGGGCTTACATACTTACTTTCCGTGGCTAGTGCACGAAGTCAGACATCGTGTTCTTCTTCTTCTTTGTCTTCTTCTTTTTCTTCTTCTTTTATTCTTGTTCTTCTTTTCCTTTTCTTCGTTCTCAAACATCTTATAGCAAGCCCTAAAAATTGCTTTGCAAGTAGGAGGATGTAATTCGGAGAACGGAATGCGTTGTGTCGTAGTTTACAGCTCGACTACGACAGTTTCACCTTTCGGTCAAAAACATCCGACTCCAGCAGGCATTTTTGAGTACCGGGTTAGCGTTCCTTCTTCGATCTCTTCTTCTTAGCCAGTCTGCTCTGTTAACTAAACCTAATGTCTTTATACTGATTTAGAAGACTATGTAGTCTGTATACAACCAGTTTCATTTACATCATCTTGCTCTAAAAGCTATGCGCATCTAATTTATTCTTAAATGCATTAACTGTCCCTGCCTCCACTACATCCCGTGGTGATGCAGTCCATGCATTCACCACTCTCTGACTAAACAAATATTAACCAATATCTTCTAATATTTCCTAATGTTGCAGTCTACTATCAAGGATCACTGCGTGTATGTGTAGAATGGTTTTGGCAGCTCCCCTTCGCATGATTTGACCCTAGTAGTCAGCTATGGGTCGCTGACCGTTGCAGCTCATCCACTACACAGCATCTTGATCTCGTATCCACTGTACAACCACATGGATTGCTTTGTCCGTTCCTCTCAATATGTCGTCCATATTACATGTTTCCAGAAGATTCGAACAGACCAGCAGGTGGTCTGGATCGTGTGTTGCTGTACAGTCGAATGTCTCATCATTTCTGTATTTTCCATCTCTTTAAAATATGTCTGCTTCTGGATACACCAGTTCGAGATCTAGTTAGCGACTTACATGCTGCCCAATACATGTGGTGACCAGGCGCAGGCTACTCCCTTAGCTCGCTCCAAGGGACCTGCGGTAGTTCCTTCCCCTTTTCGATGCTGTGTTTTAAACTAACCTGCAGAGACTGTAGGAACTTCGTCTAGATGTCAGTCGTGTGCACTGCACGTGATATCCAGACACACTGCTTTGCGTCTTTTACCTGTTTCTTGAGAAATCGTAGAACTACATAAACTATAATATTATCCATGTCCGTCACCATCATTTAAAAGAGGCACGGTATATATGTGTATACCCAGTGTGCAGGGCATAGATTTGATGAAACATTTATAATGAACATAACTGAAATCTACGGGGCCTAATAGCAAAATAAAAAATACTAATGATATATCCTTCCAGGCATATAGTAAGTGGCGTCTAAGGAGTGTTTGGCATGGGGTTGGCTAACCGGTTCTGTAGAAACTTTGAATTACAAAAATATAAACAGATGTAGGCAGGCCCCAGAGTCCGAGTATTTGTATAGACATGTGCTCAATAATGAACTGACAATGTTTGATTGATTAACCATATAACTTGATAGGACTTTGTCTACATTGGCAACAGGCAGTCCTGTTACGCACTCATCAGTCACGACATTGCCCGTAAAATCGGTCTTGCGGCTTCATCCATGCACTAGCTCCATATATTATTGTCACAGCGAAGGCTCTGCCTGGAGACTAGGCTTCGTACATACTTCTCCCGCATCGCTCCCAAGCTATTATACTGCACCGAGACCAGGGCACTACTACAGCCAAACCGGCAGAGTCTTGAGGTCTTCCACCTACGCAACCAGAGGCGCATCCTCGGGATCCAATGGCACGACATGATATGCAACAATGAAGTAGTTCGACGTTCTCAACTTGCAGATAGTCTCTACGATTGATCGCCGCCGGCTCCCTCCCTCTCTCTCTCTCTCTCTTTCTCTCTCTCTCTCTCTCTCTCTCTCTCTCTCTCTCTTCGGTCACATTGCCCGCCTTCCTCTTAAAGTCCCGTCGTATGAAAAGGCTCCGGCAGGCTGTGGGGGCATGGGATTGGAAGAGGCTTTGCTCATCCTAGAGACGTCCTCAGGGCCGCCCTGCAACACTTTGCTAAAATGTCACCTCCCCAAAAAAACTGCAGGCTGCAAGTAACGCGACTATCAAACGTGATCATGACAAGGTCCCAATAAACAACGCGCTCCGGTAGCCTACACGTTTTATAGTATTTGTATTGTATTAACGTTCTTTATTGTGTCACATGGCAAAGGGCCTCATATTCATTCTTCCTGTGTCGTCTTTTTCAACATTCCTAGCAGGTTACAGTGTTATTATTCCATTACCCCCTTCTAAGACAGGGTAAGACAAGAACAATAATGTAAATACCACAAAATTATTAAATACTATCAAACTAACTTCATCAAACAACTACAGATATTTTGCTAGAATCGCAAAATAATCAATATTGCAAGCGCATCGAAAAAAAAGTATAAGCCAACAACTGCAAGAAGTGCAGACAACTCGAATCTGTTTAACTGTATATTTTGACAAAGCACGTGTGTTGTAAGGGTGTCAATTTGGCAACCACGTGTATCTGTCTTCGAAACTTCGGGTCGAATAAATTGTGATTTCCTAAACAGTGTTTGCCAGTAGTTCTAAAACTGTGTCAGATCGGGATCCAATCGAGATCGATGATAATTCGCTGTGGACTCTCGATCTCCTTGGCCATAAAACGTAAAACTTATTGAAATTTTAAAAAAAACTCCTGTAGAGAAACAATAATGGAGGAGATACATTATGTAATTAGAATACAAAAGACGGTGAAGTTGATATAAGAGACAACATGCAGATGAAGCCATTGCATATCCGAGCGAATGAGACAATGAAAAGAAGAAGAATAAAACATCACCAATCATTTCTAGAGATCTGAGTTACCAATTTCATCGTAAGATTCCAACATTGTTGGCCAGGATGATGTAACACCGCATGTTTCTAGGTGCACGATGAAGACGTATGTTGTGTTCTTGGTCAGTATAGACATTCGTATGATTGTTACTCATAAGAGCAACATGTACCGAGTTCATTTATCTTTTCAGGATGTTGCTTTAGCGGCTCTTTTTATATACATAGATGAACTTGGAAAATAAATGTGGAGCCGAGTTCTCCTGGCTGTGGTGCAATGCGAGACTCTTCAGTAATTTCACCACGATGGATCTCGTTGTTCAGACTGGTTGACAGTCTACTTCAAAAAGCTTTGCGACGAATTGATATGAGGTCTTGATCAATATATTTCACCTGAACCTAATGTTACTCTTCACTCCCACCTTGATAAATATATTTCACCTGACCCTAATGTTACTCTTCAATCCCACCTTGATCAATATTTTTCACCTGACCCTAATGTTACTCCTCAATCCCACCTTGATCAATATATTTCACCTGATCCTAATGTTACTCCTCAATCCCACCTTGATCAATATATTTCACCTAACCCTAATGTTACTCTTCAATCCCACCTTGATCAGTATGTTTTACCTGACCATAATGTTATTCTTCACTCCCACCTTGATCAGTTTGTCTCACCTGATCCTAATGTTTCTCTCCAATCCCACCTTAATCAATATAGTTCACCTGACCCTATGTTACTCTTCACTCACACCTTGATTACCTGACCCTAATGTTAATGGTATTCTTCACTCCCACCAGTATGTCTCACCTGACTCTAATGTTACTCTTCACTCCAACCTTGATCAGTATGTCTCATCTGACCCTGATGTTACCCTTCACTCCCACCTTGATCAGTATGTTTCACCTGTCCCTGATGTTACTCTTCACTCCCACCTTGATCAGTATGTCTCACCTGGCCCTGATGTTACTCTTCACTCCCACCTTGATCAGTATGTCTTACCTGTCCCTGATGTTACTCTTCACTCCCACATTGATCAGTATGTTTCACCTGTCCCTGATGTTTCTCTTCACTCCCACCTTGATCAGTATGTCTCACCTGGCCCTGAAGTTACTCTTCACTCCCTCCTTGATCAGTATGTCTCACCTGGCCCTGATGTTACTCTTCACTCCCACCTTTATCAGTATGTCTCACCTGTCCCTGATGTTACTCTTCACTCCCACCTTGATCAGTATGTCTCACATGACCCTGATGTTACCCTTCACTCCCACCTTGATCAGTATGTCTCACCTGACCCTGATGTTACCCTTCACTCCCACCTTGATCAGTATGTCTCACCTGGCCCTGATGTTATTCTTCACTCCCTCCTTGATCAGTATGTCTCACCTGGCCCTGATGTTATTCTTCACTCCCACCTTGATCAGTATGTCTCACCTGTCCCTGATGTTACTCTTCACTCCCACCTTGATCAGTATATCTCACCTGACCCTAATATTACTCTTCACTCCCACATTGTTCAGTATGTTTTAACTGACTCTAATGTTACTCTTTACTCCCATCTTGATCAGTATGTTTTACCTAACCCTGATATTCCTCTCCCCTCCGATATTCGTTGCGCTAGTCAAATAAGACAACTTTTTCTAGGAGGTTCAATTGGAAAAATAAATAAATAATACCTGAGGAAAGTTAAAGGCTAGGAAGGAACTCAAAACGAATACATACTAAAGACGCACGCACTGAGCGACAGTAAAACACATGTCTTATAAGCCATTACTTTGCTTGTTTTGTTGGTGAGCATATCAGCGAACGAGATGAAGAACTAGAAGACACATTCAAGTTATTAACTGATGTTTGTGAAGACCTAGAGGACACATTCAAGTTATTAACTGATGGTTGTGAAGAACTAGAAAACACATTCAAGTTATTAACTGATGTTTGGGAAGAACTAGAAAACACATTCAAGTTATTAACTGATGTTTGTGAAGAACTAGAAAACACATTCAAGTTATTAACTGATGTGTGTGAAGAACTAGAAAACACATTCAAGTTATTAACTGATGTTTGTGAAGAACTAGAAAACACATTCAAGTTATTAACTGATGTTTGTGAGTAACTAGAAAACACATTCAAGTTATTAACTGATGTGTGTGAAGAACTAGAAGACACATTCAAGTTATTAACTGATGTTTGTGAAGAACTAGAAAACACATTCAAGTTATTAACTGATGTTTGTGAAGAACTAGAAAACACATTCAAGTTGTTAACTGATGTTTGTGAAGAACTAGAAAACACATTCAAGTTATTAACTGATGTTTGTTAAGAACTAGAAAACACATTCAAGTTATTAACTGATGTGTGTGAAGAACTAGAAAACACATTCAAGTTATTAACTGATGTGTGTGAAGAACTAGAAGACACATTTAAGTTATTAACTGATGTGTGTGAAGAACTAGAAAACACATTCAAGTTATTAACTGATGTTTGTGAAGAACTAGAAAACACATTCACGTTATTAACTGATGTGTGTGAAGAGCTAGAAGACGCATTCAAGTTATTAACTGATGTTTGTGAAGAACTAGAAGACACATTCAAGTTATTAACTGATGTTTGTACGTGAGAAGAATCCCAATGAAGATAATTTTTCTACTGTAACCTTCCAATTTTGCCGTAATAGGCGACTAAGTAGGGTTGTATAGATGTATGGCATCTTCATCTTGTTAAAAAACGCATAGCTATGTAATCAGTCCCTTAAAGCTTGGATAGCCGTCTTGTAAAAGGACCAGCTGTAACTCAAAGATAATACGGTAAGAATAATATGTGACAATATTGAAGATGGCAATCGACTAAATCAATACTTTAGCTCAGTCTTCACGAAAAAAGACTGCTCCAAGTTCCCAGACCTTAAATATTTTCCAAAGGGCCATGGACACAGAGGGATTACAATTATTCTTTATTACTGGTTTTTGGATAAGTGGATACATATCCTGGTTCTTAGTTCGACCCGTTTTTCGTCAAGGAGTGGTCACCCTTGAGCTGGTCCCAACTCAGAATCCAGTCGTATCTGTCGCTGGCGTGTGTCGTCCAGTGTGATAGTATCCAAAATTACTGTTTGAACTTAGAAATATGTTGGCAAAACTATTGGCTATATTTTATTCTCAAACTCTTGAGAAGGAGATTATTCCAAGAAATTGGAAAGATCCAGATGTGATCCCCTTGTTCAAAAAGGGCAAACAATCAGCTCCAGCCAGACCAGTGAGTTTGACAAGCATACTCTGCAACATTTCAATGATCAAAGACAACAAAGTTATGCACTTGGTCAAAATGTAATCGCACCAGGAAGAGTTTATATGGGTTTACTAAGGGGATATCGTGCTTAATGAATCTATTAGAATTCATGGAGGAAGTATCCACAATGGTAGATGCTGGAGAGCCGGTGGATGTTATTTATCTGGATTTTGTAAAGGACTTTGAAAGAGTACCTTATCAAAGATTGTTTCTGAAGTTCCAAGCAAGTTGTATAGGTTTCGGAAAAAAAAGTCGCGGACAGGCAGAAGGCAGAGAGCATAAATAAGAAGTACTCTGATTTGGTGTGATATAAGAAGTACTCTAATTGATGTGATATAAGAAGTACTTTGTTTGATGTGATATAAGAAGTACTATGTTTTATGTGGTATAAGAAGTGCTCTGATTAATGGCATAAATGAAGTGATATGATCGATGTGATATAAGAAGTGCTCTGATTGATGTGATTTAAGAAGTACTCTGTTTGATGTGATATAAGAAGTGCTCTGATTGACGTGATATAAGAATTACTCTGATGTGAAATAAGAAGTACTCTGATGTGATATAAGGAGTGATCTGATTGATGTGATATAAGAAGTACTGTGATGTGATATAAGGAGTGATCTGATTGATGTGATATAAGAAGTACTGTGATGTGATATAAGAAGTATTCTGATAGATGTGATATAAGAAGTGCTCTGATTTATGTGATATACGAAGTGCTCTGATGGATGTGATATAAGAAGTGATCTGATTGACGTGATAAAAGAAGTACTCTGATTGATGTGATATAAGAAGTGCTCTGATTGATGTGATATAAGAAGTGCTCTGATTGATGTGATCGAAAAAGTGCTCTGATTGATGTGAAATAATAAGTAGAGTGTCTCAGGGATCGGTTTTGGGAGCAATCATGTTCTTGATATATAAATGATTTCGATAATGATATCGGATTGATGATTGAAAATTTCACGGATGACAAACAATTATATGGCAGGGTCTCTTCTCTGGCAGAGGCGAGATATTAAGATCGGATTTAGATACAATAAACAAATTGTATGAAAACTGGTAGATGGAATTTAATATTGAAAAATGTACAGTTCATCCACATGCAAAGATCCAATAAGAATTTTAAGGACATGGTGGGAGAGAACAACATTAGGACATTAAAGAAAGGAGAGAAACCTAGGTGTTATAACAGATCACACTGGTAAAGTGAGGGAGCAAGTCCAGGTGGCAGTGAAAATAGCTAAAGCCGTGTTGGACAAGGTAAAAGAAAACAAAATTCTCACACAAGATCAAGGACGTAATAATCAAACTAAGTAAATCATTGGTGAGACCTAAATTGGAGAACTGTGTTTTGAGAGTACTGAGAAGATATAGACATGCTAGAAAAGGTACAAAGAAGAGCTATACAAATTATCGCTAGGCTTCAGAATTAAAAGGAGAGACTCGGAAAAACCTGTCTACCAGGTCTAGAACCTATAAGAATTTAAGGAGATGTAACACAAGTTTTTATTTATTCAACGGAATGAATGGATCAATTAGACTATAACAAGTTTGTCAAAGTGCAAACGGCTACACGCACAAGAGGGCACAGCTTCAAATTGTTTAAAGATAGGACCAAATGATATATTTGGAAATATGTTTTTAAAATAAAATAGTGGTTAATATATGGATTGCATTGCCACAGGATGTGGTGGAGGCAGGGTCAGTTAATGCATTTACAAATGGATTGGATGCTCACAGTTATTTTTAGTATCGTTGAATTTGTATTCAGACTATGTAGAGCGTTCTGAACCAGTATAATGAAGTTAAGTTAAGTTAAGTTAAGTTAAATTAAGTTAAGTTAAGTTAAGTAACATTAAGTTAAGTTAAGTTAAGTTAAGTAAAATTAAGTTAAGTTAAGTTAAGTAAAATTAAGTAAAGTAAAGTTAAGTTAAGTAAATACATATGTGCATCGGATTGGAGCGAAATGACTGCAAATGCTAAGAGTCAGGTTTCGTTTAACTCGCCCGATGCAAGTGTGGCCTAAGCTTCGGACTAGAACGTAATGGTAAATAATTATGGTACGATGATTTAATATGACAAAGGAATAACAAAAAAGTTAACGATTAAATTGACAATACCGGATATTTGAACATATAAATAATAAGGGAAAAGAAATGTTCATTGTTATTGACAATATTGTTTACCATAGATGTTCAAACTAATAGCGAATACCAGTTGCTTTTTCTTTTTTTTTCTTTTCTTAAATGAGTGTACACAATCGACTAAATGTTTTAAAACATAGAGTATAAGTGTAAACCACCAGAGACCACTTTATACTTAACTTAGCTTAACTTAACGTCTGGGAAAGAAGATTAATGTTAGTAAGAATCAGGCAAAATATTTTGGCCAAGACCCTCACGACTTCGTTGTAGCCCTTCCTGGAAACGGGCTGTTTTCATCTCAGTCTGGCTAACCGGGTTAGGGATCGGCGTGATCCCCGTAGCAGTGAGCGACACGCAGATGAAGTCTAGCATAATGCAACCGCCTGGAGGACCCCGGTCTACCTTCATCAGCACTCTCGGGATGAAGGAAAGCCACTGCAACCCGCTACTTTGACGCACATTTCAGTGCGAACAAAGAGGAAAACCCACTTATTGTGAGCATTCGAAACGAGAACAATAACTTAACCGTCTTTATATTGGTTTAGATGATTCTGCAGAGTCTGTATACAACCAGTTTCATTTATGTCCTTGCTCTAAAAGCTGTTTGCATACAATCTATTCCTATATGCATTTATTGTTATTGTCTCCACTACTTCCTGTTGCAATGCATTCCAAGCATTCACCACTTTCTGATTATAAAAATATTGCCTAATATCTAATCTGGACCTTTCATTCGTTAATGTGTAGATATGCAGTCTTGTTTTTGTAGTTTTTGAAAAACTTGTTACAGTCTTACGTATTCTTTCCTTTGATTATTTTCTAAACCTATATTAAGTTACCTCGAATTCTTCTCTTTTCTAGACACTGTAGACTGGTTTTTCTGAGTCTGTCCTCATAACTGGTATTCTGGAATCCCTTAATCAGCTTTGTTGCTCCTTATTTGCATCCTTTCCAGCATGTTTATATCTCCTCTACAATAAGGACTCCACACCTGTACACAGTACTCCAATGTAGGTCTATCTAATGCTGTATACAGTTTGCCAATCACTTCTTTGCCCCTATGGTTCTTGTTATCATACCTAACATTGCATTATAGACACGTATGACCATGTAGCGTCTAGAACATGGGCTTTCGAACTTCCACAGAGCCTTTCATATGCATGCATGACATCGCAGCATCCTTAGAGACATTAAAAAACACGCATACCCTAGATATTTTCTATCGATCCCTTACAAAACCCATCATAAACATTCAGAAGCCGACATACCACCAAGCTGGCAATTACTCATATAAGAGTTTGGTGGTAGAGTTTGGTGGTAGAGTTTGGTGGTAGAGTTTGATGGTAGAGTTTGGTGCATACAGGTGCAACATTATTGAAGAAATTCGTTGTTCAGTGCAGGGAAGAATACACAAATATCTTGCGAATGGAATTCGTTTTTGGGAACGATATAGTAAGCACATTGCACTCGTATATCCAACCGACCGGTGTCCGCAACAAACAGAATACGGCCGTTTATTTATTTCCCTACATGACGTAAAAGTCGACTTAAGAAGGTTATGAATGGAGCTGCCACAGTTATTATGTAAATCTGTTTCTATCGAAACTATCAAGAAAATGAATTAAATCAGGCTTTTTATAAAGCTGGTTATGGTCAATTAAATGCAGTGTTGGACGTATCCTTCAACGAATGACTGGAATCAGGTGTCCTCAGAAGATTTTTAGGGTAAGCGTAGGGCAAACGAACCCTATAACGAATTTCTTGAAAGGTCACAAAGTAGGGTTGTGCTTTGGACTGGCAATCGTTCATGTAAAACAGAAGCCACATAAATCACCTTGTTTTTAAAATATCATTGGAATATGTATTCACATTAGTAACGTCTCCGGGGTTATTGATAGAGATCCTAAACAAATGGCTCTTGCCACAGCAGTAGCCACGGAGTGTAAAGGCAATATTTATTATTATTTTATTTTACTAAAAATCAGCAAATGTGTTACTGAGATTTGTAACGTATGTTCTCATTGTTAGAAGATTGTCATTTAAACAACTCTGCCAACTTCTCATTATCATTCTGCGAGAGCACTTGTATGGTTTGATACAGGTCCACTGTGTGGAGTCATAACGCTATTTGTGATCCTATATGTATACTGTCATTTAACACAGACGGCGACTGATCAGTTAAACAGGAGAACGAAGAAGATAAGCGATTATTAGTGGAAAGTAGAGGACGTTTTTACCTTCTATGTATTTCTGGGATATAGGTATTTGATAATGCAGAGGTCATGCCAAACCTTTAGCACGTATCATAATCAACTTGTGATGGCAATCAACGAAATAGATGGAGTTCTTAAAGCTAAGATCAAATTTGTTTCGTATTAAGGATATAAGCCAACTTCATCAGTCAAACAAAAAAATTGGAGCTCCACAAAGTGCATATAAAGTTTGTCTCGTAGGAGGCTATAAACCAACTTGTTTCCTCAAAAAGTTGAAGCTCCACAAAGTGCAGATTACATTTGTTTCGTTTGGAGACTACCAATGTGTACCAGGTGTGTTTAAATGAAACCATACCTAACTGTACCAAGTAAACATACGTATGATGTGCATAATGACGTCATTTATGATGTCAACATCACATACCAACCGTCAAGTTTGTAAAATGTCATTATCCTCTGATTCATAGTTTCCTCAGCAGACCGTTGAAAACATGGCGGGTGTGATACGAAATTCGCCCAGAGTTGATCATCGAGCGGTGATTCAGTTTCTATCGGCTGAAGGATATCGACCAGTAGATATTCATTGCAGAATGCAGGCAGTGTATGATGGCAAAGGGGTGGCGAACGTAAGCTCCTGCAACGGTCCACCCGAATTGCTGCATCAATTTATGCGAGGGCATCTTCTGATGCAACAATATGCGCCTGATCTAGTCTTGGAAGATATGTCGTTTACTCACTTCTTCTTTAAACATCTTGTCCAGTTCTTCACTGTTGTCGACGCACTTTTAATGAAGGGAAAGTGTGTTTCGTTTGTAGACTATACGCCAACGTAATCAATCAATTAAAACGTTGAATATCCAACAAAGCGACGATGAAGTTAGTTTCGCTTGTAGACTATAAATCAATGTGTTCTTTAAATGGCCAAGAGTGTTGGAGACATACAAAGTAAAGATGAAGTTTCTTCCGTTTGCAGAATAAAGAAAAACGTTTGTGTTCAAATAATTAAAACATTGAAGTCTAACAAAAAATAAGTTTTGTTTTGTTGTATTGTTTGGATGGATACGTATGAATACTATGCCAGCAGTCCGCACCAAAAAGAGTAGTGGTAATGTGGGTTCCATCCCACTGTAACATCCAAGGCAACGAGGAGGCAGACAGACTGGCAAATGAAGGTGCAAGACTACCACAACCAGATACTAGTGTGACCTACGAAGAGTCCAAAAGGCTAATTAGAGCTAGATGTATGACCAAATGGGAAACAGAACATACTGGCTACACAAAAAAACGATGCCTATTACCAGTTGAACAGAAGAGAGCAGGTCTTGGTCTTCAGACTTCGCACTGGCCACAATAGACTGAGGTACCACCTATTCAATAAATTAAAGATATGTGGCACGGACGAATGCTCGTGTGGTACCGGGAAAATGACCGGTGAACATCTGCTGCAAAATTGCCCGACATACGAGGATCAGATAAAGCAGATGTGGCCATCACAAGTGGCAACACTAGACAAGCTCTATGGCAGTGTCGACAGCCTCAGGACGACCGCTGCTTTTTTTCTAAAAAAATACAGGTTGACGTCTGACAGCGTACGAAGAAGAAGAAGAAGAAGAAGAAGTTTTGTTTGGATGGATACGTATTGCGTACGACGAAGAAGAAGAAGGATGGACACGTATGTTTTAATTAATCTAAAATAACTTCTGCTTCTTGTATATAGTCAAACTACATGATGAAAAAAATTATTTAGTCGTATAATACTATAGACTGTTTGATTGATTCGACTTTTCGTTCCATGTGAAGCAGAGGACCAGCAGATGTCCACCAAACAGGTAGCATGTATGCAATAAAGTTTGCACTGGTGGTTGTAATAAGAATGTTTTCACAAGATGAGAATACAAGCTGTATGCACTCTCTTGAATCGTATTTTAAGAGATATGATTAGAAGGTTGCACTGGCCATATTACTTTTCAACCGGGTGCAGCTTGAGCTTTTAAGCCATCGTTTGTTGGTTGTCACTTTGATAGTTTTCCTTTCTCGTATGCCGTTCAGCGTCATGGGAAGATTAGGTTGTCTGTCCTGCACAAGTGCTTCGCGCCGATTGTAGTGAGCCCGTGTAATTAGATGTTAGTACTACTGCACAATCACACTAATGACATATGTCTGTCTGCTTGACGGACGCCCTCTTTCCCTGTAGTTAGATCTACCAGCGTTAAAAACCACAAGAAGATGTTGATGAGGATGCATTCTCATGAGATGACCGAACCAGAATATTATGTTATCTGGAATTGTACACTGAACAGGAAGTAGTGCCGACAACACATCGATATACTGTAGTTTTAGGTCTCAACTCTCATGAAGTAGGGATGAACAGATTTCTTCTCGGTATATTTCGTTGCCCTAACAGTAATCAAGTTACCAGTTTACATCTGAGTCAAATGACGCATGTCGTTATTGAGTTTTAAACTCAATACTTTCGATATGAGAGGCGAGTGCGTGTACCATGCTGCCACACATGTGTTCTACCCCAGATCAACACAAGGCATTTTGAGAACATCATAATTTTGTTTCATCGCTAAATAAACTGAGACATGTTTGGAAACCTAGTTAGAACAATGATTGGGCAGATGTTACTCACTTGAGGATGAAAGCATATTCCGTAGCAGATTAGTTATTTGAAAAGTAACATTTTAAGGGAGATAATATATTAAGGGAGATAATATATTTAGGAAATAATATATTAAGGGAGATAATATATTAAGGGAGTACAGACTTGCATTACGGCACTATATCTTGTGTCGAATAAATTTCCAAGCAGAAAATAAGTTTGTTTGGTTATTTCATAAAAATGCACCCACATCAACTTTTACTGACGGCTTACAACGTTAAATGGCAAAAGGACGGCCGCGAGGTAGATGGATAGATGATATTAGAGTGATTGGGCAACGGCAAGGGCTCACATTGACCGACGCAACACACTTGGCGCAGGATAGACGACTTAAGCTCCCCACGTCGCGTAACAGCACAAGTGGAAAGAGAACTAACTAACTAACTAACTAACTAACTAACTAGCTAACTAACTAACTAACTAGCTAACTAGCTAACTAACTAACTAACTAACTAGCTAACTAGCTAACTAACTAACTAACTAACTAACTAGCTAGACTTACATTTACTTATTGTTCTCTCCTCATCATGGATCATTGGGTCATAATTGATAGTTATCTATAAAATATATAAATAAATAAACCAATCAATCAATCTACGCCAATCGCTCGTCTGTGTGCATAGACCATTGACAACATTTCGCCAGCAGCCACGGTCAGGAGTTGATCTTTCTGCTCCACTTCAGGGACAATTATTTAACCGTAGTTCTATCTCACATTCTCTTCTTCGTGAAATTGTAAGCCCACCTCTCTCAATCTTCCCTTGAGGATTTCATAAATAGCCAGTCTAGCTATGGTGCACGGTGCATTGCGTAGCGTGTGTCCTATCTAGAATAATGTTCTTCGCTTCATGTGCTTTTCCAGCGGATGTTCATGGCTCCTTTCCGTTTTGGCTTCAAGGGCATCTGTTAACGAAGAACTGGAGTATCTGTTGAATGGCCTTGGTCGTTATCCATGTATTCGCTCCATACAGTAGCACTGACTTGACGCTGGAGTTCAATATCCTAACTTTGGTGTGAATCTTGGTTTCTCTGGATCTCGATTTTTTTTTTTGTGTTTTTGTTGCGTTCGCCTAATTTTTCTAATCCCCAAGGCGGTGTGGGTTGCACTGTGTTTTTATTTTGCGCCTGTCGGCCCATTGCATCCGACTTCAGCATGCATTTTATGTAAGGGTTTGTTTCCCTTGGGTAACAGCCGGTGCTGGGATGGGGATCGAACCCAGCACCTTCGGATTGTGATCCGTGCCACTTAACCACTAGACCACGCCGTCCTCTGGATCTCGATTTAACTCTTAGTATCAGGAATGTCCACCTTGCTTGTGTCTATTTAATACTATTGTAAATATTTCGACAAATAATAAATTGTTGTTTAAGCTTCGGTACACAGTGATTCTGCTCTACCTAATAACCGTTCCTTGAATAATTATAATTAGCATCAAACCACCCCACGCCTGCCTGTCTGTTTATGGAGTTCGTGTATTGTTAGAAAAGCGGAGACAGGGTGGGCTAGTGTTTAGTGACACTGCTCACATCCCAGAGGTGCTGGATTCGCTCCCCATCACAGCACCGGGTAGTACACCGGGAAAACAAATCCTCAGAAAATACAGGAGGAAGCAGACCCTTACATAAAATGCATGCCAACGTCGGATGCAATAAAAATATACTCGAACACACACCGCCTTGGGGAATAGAGAAATAAGGCGAACGCAAAAATTGTAACACAATTTTTCTTTTTTAAAGTTAGAAAAGCAAAATAACAAAATACGGAATAGAACGTTGGCTCAGAGGTTGGATACCTAACTCTGTAGAGGCTGTACGCAACAAACTAAGAAAGATGTATAGACATTGAGAGGAACGAAGAGGACCGCTTAACACTTGTATGCATAGTGTTAACACTGACTAAGTTATCATGTGAATAAGACTGGCAGCCTTA
This sequence comes from Ariolimax columbianus, assembly GCA_036924085.1. Taxonomy (NCBI): domain Eukaryota; kingdom Metazoa; phylum Mollusca; class Gastropoda; order Stylommatophora; family Arionidae; genus Ariolimax; species Ariolimax columbianus. The sequence goes on from JAVGWX010000011.1 coordinate 17,266,315, forward strand.
TCAAGAAATGTAAAAGTACCTAGGAACAACACGTCAGGAAAACTTAAATGTTTACGTGTGTGTACCAGTATTGACTTTACAATCACACTCTTAAATGCGTATTTGACCTTTTCGCTTTTTCAAAGGCACGCGCACTGACATTAGCAGACAGGTAAGCGTGGGATTGCTGGGCTGCTCATTTTAATTACCCAAAGAAAGGTAATGAGGTAAACAAGCAGGTGTGTACCAAGTTAACATTTAAAGTGTACTTCACCAATAATGCGTCACACAGAACCGAATCACTATGTGTTACTACGATTCAGCACGAACGTAAAATACAGTCAAAGAGTGAGTGCTTCGAGTGCAGATGTAGGGCAGGGAGCGACCAAACTTGTCAGCACGGAATCTATATTTTATGATTTACACATGTCTGTGGACCAAGGCAAAACCGACATCAAATAACGGTTGTATCAATCAATCAAAGTCCGAGGCTCTTCTAGGTGCAAAGTCCCTTGACAACAACCCGCAATCAAACACGGTCCTGGACTGTTTTTTCAGCCTCTCGCAAGATGTAATCATTTAATCATAATTCCCTTTGACATTCTCTTCTCCGTATATATTCAGGTGTACCTCTATCTTTCTTTGCTTGAATATTCCATGTATGAGCCTGTTTGGCTATGTTGGGCGATGCCTTCCGTAGCTAATGTCCTATCCAACCCCATGTTCTTCTCTTAACTTGTTGTTCAAGTTACTTTTGTAAATCCTTTCTCGTGTCTTCATTCCTCACCATGTCCTGCCATTGTATATCCATTATCCTTCGTAGTCATCAGATGAAGAACTGATATCTTCGTTGTTTGGTCTTGGTCGTTCTCAATGCTTCCGCGACTTACAGTAGAATCGACGTGACGCTGGCGATCAATATCGTAACTTTGATCTGAATCTTGATTTCTCCGGATCTATATATGGCGCGTAGTGTCAGGAAAGTCCACCTTGCTATACTCTATAATACTATTGTAAAAATTTCGAAAAATTATAAATTGTTGTTTATACTTCGTACACACGCTATTGCATTCTTCCTAATCACCGTTCCTTGAATAATTACAATTATAATCAAACCCTCTCACCTCTGTCTGTCTACTAAAGGGAATTCGTGTATTGTTGGAAAAGCGACAAAAACAAATAACGCAATAGAACGTTGACTAAGAGGTTGAAAAAAACCAACCCTGTAGAAGGTGTACGTAAAAAACTACAAAAGATACAATCTTAATTGGGAGGAACGAATAGAACTACTTCACACTTAAATGCAAATTGGTATATGCGACTAAATTGTCGTGTGAACAAGACTGGCAGTTATTTCAAGAAATGTAAAGTTCCTGAAGGAAAACGTAAATGTGTACATCTGTAAACTAGTATTGACTTCACAATCATACTCTTAAGTACGTATTTTACAGTCTGGCCTGTTCAGAGGCACGCACACTGACATTAGCAGACAGGTAAGCGTGGGATTGCTGGGTTGCTCATTTTAATTATTCTTAGAAAGGTAATGGGGTAAATAGGAAGGTGTGTACCAAGTTAACATTTAAAGTGCACTACACCAATAATGCGCCATACAAAACCGAATCACATTGTAATACTACGATTCAGCACAAACTGAAATAACAATGATGTAGCAAGTACAACTAGTGCAGATAGTGTGGTGTGTTAGAGCAATGGGCGACCAAACTTGTCAGTACTGAGACTATATGTTATGTTTTTATCGTGCTCGAAGATCAAGGCCAGAACAATATAAAAAAACCGATCTATTTATCAATCAAAGTCCGTCGCTCCTCTCTGTGCATAGGCCATTGACAAAATCCGGCCAGCAAACACGATCTTGAGCTACTCTATATGCCTCTCTCCAGGTGTGACAATTCAATCTTAGCTCCCTTTCATGCTCTCATGTGTTTTCGGGTCTAACTCTATCTTTCTTTACTTGAATATTCTATGTACGAGCCTGTCTGGCAATGTTGGGAGTGCTTTACCTGCCATATGTCATATCCTGCCCGGCAGCGCATGAGCTGCAGTGGACAGCGACGCATAGCTGACTTCTAGCGTCATGGCCAGCGAACAAAAGCTGCCAAGATCCTTCTACACCTCCACGCGGTGATCCTGGATGACACTCTGCAGCAGGGCAGACTGGCTAAGGAGAAGGGATCGAAGGGAATGCTAATCCATTACTCAAAAAATGCTTGCTGAAGTCGGATGTGTTGGACCGAAAGGTGCAAATATCGCAGTCAAGCTGTAAATTACAACACAACGCATTCATTTTTATGGACTACATTACTGCTTAAGTCCTTTCAGGGCTTGTTAGCGGAAGATTGAGAATGAACGAAGCCAAGCCAAGCCATATCCAGCCCAATTTTCTTCGCTTAATTTGTTGTTACAGTCGCTGTTGTTGACTCATTACAAGTCCTACAAGTGTATGCCCATTATTCTTTGAAGTCCTCATTTAAGGAAGAACTGATGTCTTTGTTGTTTGGCCTTGGTAGTTCTCAATGCGTCCGCGCCTTACAGTAGCAACGACGTGACGCTGGCGATCAATTTTTGCTAACTTTGATGTGATTCTTGATTTCTCCGGATCGATATATGGCGCTTAGTGTCAGGAATGTCATGTCACCTTGCCATTCTCTATAATACCATTGTAAATATTTCGAAAAATTATAAATTGTTGTTTATACTTCGTCGGTACACACGTTATTGCACTCTTCCTAATCACCGTTCCTTGAATAATTATAATTAGCATCAACCCCCCCCCCCCCCACTTCCTCCTTCCCCCCCCCCCCCCCCCCCCCCACTTCGGTCTGTCTGCTAATGGGAGTTCGTGTATTGTTGGAAAAGCGAAAAGACAAAAATCGAAATAGAACGTTGACTAAGAGGTTGGATACCCAGGCCTAAAGAAGTTGTACACAAGAAACTAAGAAAGAAACATAAACATTTAGAAGAACGAATAGGACCACTTCCCATTAATATGCACATTGGTATAGACGACTAAGTTATGGTATGAATAAGGTTGGTAGCCTTTTCAAGATATATAAAATGCCAGCGGAACAACACATTAGAAAACTGAAATGTTTACGCGTGTAAACCAGTATTGACTTCACAATCACATTCTTAAGTGCCTATTTTGCCGTTTCGCCTTTTCAAATGTACGCGCACTGCCATTAGCAGACAGGTAAGCATGGGATAGATCTGTAGCTAATTTTAATCATCCAAGGAAAGGTAACGAGTTAAACAAGCAGGTGTGTACCAAGTGAACATTAAAAGTGTACTGTACCAATAGTGCGTCACACAAAACAGAATCACGCTGTGTTACTACGATGCAGCCCAAATCAAAACAGTAGTATCACAGTAAGTACAGCACTCGCGGATGTTGTGCTATAGCAGGGGTAACCAAACTCTTCAGTCTGGGGACTACATGTTATGTTTTACTTATGTTTGTGAGCAAAGGCGACAACTACATCAAACAACAGATCCATTAATCAATAGATTAAAACCAGTCGCTCCTCTTGGCGCAGATACCATTAACCACCTCCCACCAGCATACACGGTCCTGTCCTGCTCTTTCTTTCTCTCTCAACGTGTAATATTGTAATCTTAGTTTCTTCTCACATTATCTTTTTTCTGTGTAACGAAAGTACCATATCATCTGCATAGGCGGGGACGGCGTGGCCTAGTGGTTAAGTGGAACGGCTCACGACCCGAAGGTGCTGGGTTCGATCCCCATCACAGCACCGGCCGTTACCCCGGGGAAGCAAACCCTCACAAAATGCAGGAGGAAGCAGACCCTTACATAAAATGCGTGTTGAAGTCGGATGCACTGGGCCGACAGGCGCAAAATAAAAACATCAGTGCAACGCACACCGCCTTGGGGAATAGAGAAATAAGGCGAACGAAAAAAAAAAAAAAAAAAAAAAAAAATCTGCATAGGCCAGGTTTTGAAAGTGTGACATAATGACCACTGAAAACAAGTTCTTTTTTCACTCGATTGATGCCTTCATTATCCAACGTACAGCCAACAAGAACAGGAAGTGTGAGAGCAGCCATCCTTGTCTCACTCCTGATTGCGCCCCCTTGTTATCAGTCAGTGATCCTTCGTGTACCACTCTAGCCAACTAACTGGTAACAGCAGTTTTGTTCATGAGTAAGAAATTGCAATTTTTTTTTTGGTCTATTATTTAGACAGCTGTGAAAAATAAATCAGAAAGAGAATAGGTATGGCCAAGATGGTATTCGACAACATGTTTGACACATACTGACATCCAAACAGATAAATCAGAATTTGAAAATGAGAATGGCCAGGTGTTATGTATACTCGTCACTACTTTATGCCGCAGAAACATGGACAATGAATAAAAGGTTGGAAAAGAATATTGAAGCCTTCGAAACGTGGGTAAATAGAAGATTTGGTTGTGTTTCTTGTAAAGATAGAAAACAAATTTGGAGGTATTGGAAAAGTTGGGGGTGAAATGAGAATTAATGACAGAAATCAGGGTTAGATAGTTACGTTCTTTGGTTATATAACAAGACATACCTACCTCCCTGTTGAAGACCATAGTGGAGGGTCGTGTGGAAGGCAGTCGTTTAATAGGCAGACAAACGTTTTACGTTTGTGGATCAAATCAGGAAATGGACTGGAAAAAGCCTCTCAGAATGCACAATTACGGAAAGAGATAGAGAACACTGGAGATCCATTGCAACCGACCTTCGAGGCGGAGATGTCACCTGAACTGAACTGACCAGCCGACCTTCAATGCGGAGATGTCACCTGAACTGAACTGACCAGCCGACCTGGGATACGGAGATGTCACCTGAACTGAACTGAACAGCCGACATTCAATGCGGAGATGACCCCCAAACTGAACTGAGGAGATGTCACCTGAATTGAACTGACCAGCCAACCTTGGATGAGGAGATGACACCTGAGCTGAACTGACCAGCCGACCTTCGATGCGGATATGGCACCTGAACTGAACTGACCAGCCGACATTCGATGCGGAGATGGCACATGAATTGAGCTGATAAGCCGACCTAAGATGCAGAGATGACACCTGAGCTGAACTGACTAGCCGACCTTCGAAACGGATATGACACCTGAACTGAACTGACCAGCCGACCTTTGATGCGGAGATGGCACCTGAACTGAGCTGACCAGCCGACCTTCGAAGCGGAGATGGCACCTAAACTGATCTGAGTTATTTCCTTTTCAAAATACAGCAAGTATGATATGATTGATACTAGAAGAGACATGTGATAATGCGTTACGAATATTGCAGTATAATAATATTAATACTATACAAATATCCACTTAGGCGTCTGAAACCCGTTGCCTCTGTCGCCCACATCCATGACCCACTGCTCCGGCGTGGTCCAGAGCGGGGGTGCAGGTTGCTATCTGCTGAGCAGGGACAACCTCATTTGCGCCTCGAGCCGATCGGGAGAAGACTGTTGACGCTGAAGAACGACGTGTGTAGTGTGTTGTGGACTGGGGTTTCCTGGTCCAGCCTTACAACATGACCGAACAAAGAAACTTGGTGCCGGTGAAGTGTTTCCGAAATTAGGTGAAGGGAGGCCTGTTTTAGCACAGACCTCTACGTTGCGGATGTAGTCAAGTCATCGGATGCCCAGGACACGCCGCTGGTTGCTCATGTGGAAAACCTCCAGTCTCGACATACCATGTTTCAGTTATGTCCAGGTTTCGGAGCATTAAAATAGGACTGGGACCACGCAGGACTGGTAGATGCAGATTTTTTTTTTCAGCCATTACTCAACACACGAAAGATGTCGTGCATATGAGATGCAGCTAGTCCGATTCGCCTTGACATTATAGAAAATATACGCCCATCGGATGATAAAACACTGCCGAGATAGGTAAATTCGTTGGTACCCTTCGCAGTGTGACCTTGAGTTTCAATACCCTGGGGTGCTTAGTCGGAAATGCGGTTCTGAACATTGGTCTTGGCACAGGATATAGACAGGAATATGGAGGGCGTTTCTTTCTCTAGGATTTCCAGACAGCGCTGTAGCGCAGAGCTGTCTGTACCGAACAGAAAAATGTCGTCCGCGTACACGCGTTCAGTGAAGATTGATTGATCAATAGCGATGCCCTCAGTACTATAATCCCCATAGTGGTGAACTTTCTGATGAGCCTCGATTTGCACTACAGGAGTTAACTAAGCTCAGCAGGAGCAGCTTCAAACAACAGTATTACTAATATTCAAGGGACATCTATCGCTCTATTTTGCGCGTGCTGTGTTTGGCCACAGCCTACTGTAGATACAAGCCTTCTGACTCATGGAGACAACCCTTTGAAACGTCACATTTCACGGCTGACTAAATAAGGGAACGTGCATGTATCAACTGTCAGTGAAACCGTAATAGCGAGTGCGGAAAAAGATGGATATGCAGTTGTTTTCAGGGCAAAATGATGTGAAAGGATCATTCCAACAGTAATCTGTTGTGTTTTGTACCGGGCATTTGTTTTATTTCTTGGTGGGGAGCATGCATTGATTAAACATTTGGTATAGTATGAGTTTCGTTATATAGTCCTAAATGGAATGTGACGTTTAAAAACGTTTTCCCGGTTAGTATGACGGCCTATCTAAAGTAGTTTATGGTTTGGTCCTGTTCATTTGTTATGAAGAAGGGAGGCTTCCAGCATTATTCCACGTATTGTAACAGATAATTCGTGTCCTTTACATGGTTACAGCTCACGACTTTCTCACTCCCTATTTCATATTTTTGTTTGGTGGACGACATGGGCTAGTGGTTAAGTGACACTGCTCACAACCAGAAGGTGCTGGGTTCGATCCCCATCACAGCACCAGCCGTTACCCCGGGGAAGCAAACCCTTAGAAAATGCAGCAGGAAGCAGACCCTTACATAAAATGAATGCTGAAGTCGGATGCACTGGTCCGACAGGCGCAAAAAAAAAACTACAGTGCAACACACACCGCCTTGGGGATTAGAGAAATAAGGCGAACACAAACACAAAAACATATATATTTTTCTTAGTTTCAAATTCACTGTGCACATCTCTTTGCTCTGTAATAGAGACTATGTGATCCAGAGAAAAACAAATTGATAGTAGAGCCATAGAATATCGAACAAGCTCAAATATATTCTAAAGTCGGTTGCAGTTGTTCGCACGGTCGCATAACTCAGAGCAAAGCAGCTAGTCTCTTAAAAACAAGCCATAGACAAGACTGTTAGAGTTAATGTTGTGCCGCCGATGATCCAGCAATGAATCAGCTGACCGCAGTCAGCGGCTCATTATTGGCCGCTTGCATCAGGGTCAGTGAGGCATAACTTAAAATGACCAAGACCTTAATCTGCCTCCAAGTAGCGGCAGTGGAAACAGATTCCAGCAATGATTACTGGCTAAGAGATAAGGGATCGAAGAGAGAAGGCAAACCAGGAGACCAAAATTAGCATTTGAAATATGATGTGCGTGGCGGAAAAGCACATATATCGTAGCGTCCCTGTAAATTACGACTTAACACAAAAGTCCGTTTCAGGAAGAACGCTCAGGAAGAAGAAGAATAGCGGAAGGAATAAGAAGAGGAAGAGGAAGAGGAAGAAAAAGAAAAAGAAGAAGATTACAGACAAAGCAGAATAAGAAGAGCTACAGAGGTAGATGTCTGATGTCGAATAAGAAAGAAAACGACATTCACGTTTACGCCTGGAAGCATACAATGATGACGGCATTAAAGTTTACGTCTGAAAGCATACAAAGATGACGGCATTAAAGTTTACATCTGAAAGTATACAACGATGACGGCATTCAAATTTACGTCTGGAAGCATGCACAGATGAAGACATTCAAGTTTACTTCTGGAAGCATGCACAGATGAAGACATTCAAGTTCATGTCCGAAAGTTTACAAAGAAGACGAGACAAATGAAAATGGAACAATTATAAAACAAATTAAAATTGCTTCATACAAATGCGAGACGAAAATATCAAGCACAGATCCGTGTTCTCTGAACTGTTATCCGGTATTACGCAATATATATATATATATTATCTTCCGCTACCGTTTTATAAAGAGCTTTGTGTCTTTGTTGAGGCCAAAGTATTTAAATTTCCTGTTCCTGGTGGAATTTATAAACCAGATCTTCGCTATGCACAACTTTTGTAAAAAGGCTGCATTCTTCTTTTTTCCGGCATGCTATCCCGAGGACTCGATGCTCTTTCTTGACGTTTTGGTAACTGTTCATGTTTTGCAGCCTTACGATGCAACGGTAAAAAAAACAAAGGTTCTCAAAATGTTCAGTTTGTCGGTTTGCTAGTATTGTCCAGTAGTCTCCTCAGGTTTTGTGGCCAATACATTGCCAATTGCCAATCTCCTTCTGATTTCATTTTGAGCAGTCACCATCGTTGTCATTTCTGGAGTCCTGAAATTCGAAGTTCAATATCTGTCCCATTTCCATATTCCCGATTTTGAATTAATGTTGGCTTCTTGTTTTGTCGGTGGTCATTATCTTTATTTTGTTTATGTTTACAAAAAAGGTTCTATCTTTGCTGTATCTGCGTAGAGCTGCAATTAGCTGTTTAAACCCACTGTACCGTTTGAAGGTATCGTGTCATCGTCTGCGTTTCTCAACTCTGAGAACTTGCATCCGTCTATTATATATATATATATATATATATATATATACGAGGCGCGTTCAAATGAACCCGGACTTTACTTCACCAAGTGAACATACGTTAGATGCGCAAAATGACGTCGTTTCTGATGTAAACTGCACATAACAACCGTCAAGTTTTCATAACTCCATTATCCTCCGACTCACAGTTTCCTCGACAGACCGTTGAAATAATGCCAGGTGTGATACGAAATACGCACAGAGTTGATCAACGAGCGATAATTCGGTGTCTAACAGCTGAAGGATGTCGACCAGTTGACATTCATTGCACAATTCAGGTAGTGTATCGTAACAAAATACTGTTCAGCCACATGCGCACCCACACCCAACAGGGAAATCTGTGACAAGGATGATGTCGGCGGTCCTCATCGACAACGATGGACAGCTATTATTATTATATATATATATATATATATATATATATATATATATATATATATATATATATATATATATATATATATATATGTTACTAAATAATAGGTATCAATGTTTTGGGGAAAGAAACGGAGGACGAAAAACAAAGAAGATATTGTACAGATCGCATACTGAAGCATTGTAGAGAACAGAAGAAAAGTAATTCATAGACAAGTGCAATTAACACCAAGTCTTGGTTGATCAATGCATCACTGACGTCACCTAAAAAGGTACACAGAGAAAGAGACTAAGAAAAAGTTGGAGAACTTAACTGAACGTCTTTATACTGGTTTAGAAGATTCTGCAGATCATGTATACAACCAGCTTCATTTACTTCACCCTGCTGTAAAATATATGCGCGTCCAATATATTCTTAAATGCATTTACTGTCCCTGCTTCCACTACCTCCCGTGGCAATGCATTCCAAGCATTCACCACTCTCTGACTAAAAAAATATTTCCTAATATCTATTATGGACATCCTTTTAGTTAATTTATAGCTATGCCCTCTTGTTCTTGTGGGTGGCTGTATTTTTAAAAAAAACACTTCTTATAGTCGAATGTATCCATTCCTCTGATCAACTTATGAGCCTGTATTGTTATAAGGAATTATTCTTGCTTCTAGACACTGTAGGCTGGTTTTGCTGAGTCTTTCCTCATAACTGTAATTCTGGAATCCCACTATCAGCTTTGTCCCTAATTTTTGTATTCTGTCCAGCATGTTCATATCCCCTCTATGATAAGGACTCCACACCTGTACACAGTACTCCAATCTAGGTCTAACTAATGCTTTATACATATAGACTTTAAAAAGAGGAAGTCTGAGAAGATGACGGATTGCAGAATTTAAAAAGGCGGATAAGGAAAGAGAAAGAGGACAAAGAAAAGGAAGATGAAATGAAAGATAAGGAAATGAAATGAATACAAAGAAAAATGACATGAAGGATTAGGAACAAGAGACAAGAATGTAGAATTTCTTTTTTTTTTAATTACAAAAAAGCCGACTAAATTTGAATAAAAACACAACAGGAAGAAGACGGAGAAAAGCATTCATAATTTAACAACGAACAAACGCACACATATTACCATTGTATATGCCCATGTACATACAGTATATACACTCGTACGCACAGTAACATACACAGCTTCACGCAACACAATCTCTTCTCACCTGGTATAAACAAAGCGTTTGTCTCTTAAATTGTTGAAACCATTTCCAAACATTTCAATCGTAAGATGAACACGAATTATTGAAGTCTAAATCCCAGCAAAAAGGCAGCGAACAGTCTTAAAAACAAAAACAGATTACGAAATTTAAGTACAATATCGTCTGGAATTCTTCTCACATGCTGACCTACATTCACACAGAACTTCTCAAAGTATATGCAAGCACACGCTCAGCGCTAACGGTAACCACGACTACCTGACGAACACAACTCAAATACACACTACACAACCACGCACTAGGCTTGAAACACTCACGACTGAATGCTTTAGCGAAAAATGTATATAAATATACGAACGCGGCGCTATTTTCAAATCCTGGATGACGTGTACCGGGATCCCACGCGCATGTTCTCAGTACAGTTTATCAGTCATGATTCGGGTCTTTTAGATAAGCTAAAGGCAGTATGTGTTTTTATAACGATATTTCTGGAAGATCTGATCGCCCATCTTAAATGAGACTTGAAGATTATATCCACTTTTATACTTACAATTTTGGAAAGATAACTTTAGCTCCGGATTTACACTTGTTGAGATCATAAGCGATTTAAAGCCAAGAGACTGTTCAGTAACACAAAAATACACTCGACGCTTTTTATTATTTCACAGCGAGGCATATAAAATGGAACAGAACACATTGTTTTCACATGAATACATTTACTGATTCCATGTTTATCATTTAGTTGGCTTGGTCTTTATCTCAGATCCACACAACATATTGATAGTGTCGGATTCTCAGTGGAGCACATACTTCTTCTTCGTCTTCTTCTTCTTCGTACGCTGTCAGACGTCAACTTGAACTTTTTCGAAGAAAGCAGCTGTCTTCCTGAGGCTGTCGATACTGCCATAGAGCTTCTCTAGTGTTGCCACTGGTGATGGCCACATGTGCTTTCTCTGGTCCTCGTATGTCGGGCAATTTTGCAGCAGATGTTCAGCGGTCATTTTCCCTGTGGCTCAGGTGCATTCGTCAGTGCCACCTATCTACAGTTTATTGAGCACATACGAAAACGAAGAAAGAGTGTGTACAACCAACATGGTACAGAAACCGATAGTATATATGCAGGCGCCTCACTTCATACATATACGCTGGAAATGCACATAAGACTAAGTGTATATATGAAACTGGTCCTAACTTCACCAAGTGAACATACGTACAATGCGCATGATGACATCACTTCTGATGTAAACAGCACGTACCAACCTTCAAGTTTGCATAATTGTATTATCTTCCGACTCATAGTTTCCTCAGCAGACCGTTGAAAACAGGACACTTGTGATTAGAAATCCGTTCAGAGTTGATCAATCAGTTAGCGGTAATTCGGTTTCGAACAGCTGAAAGGTGTCGACCAGTTTACATTCACTGCAGAAAGCTAAGAGTGTATGGTGCCTGTGTCAAAGACAACAGCTAAGAACTGGACAACGAAGTTTAAAGAAGGACGTGAGTTAACGAAGTTTAAAGAAGGAAGTGAGTTAATGAAGTTTAAAGAAGGAAGTGAGTTAATGAAGTTTAAAGAAGGAAGTGAGTTAATGAAGTTTAAAGAAGGAAGTGAGTTAACGAAGTTTAAAGAAGGAAGTGAGTTAATGAAGTTTAAAGAAGGAAGTGAGTTAATGAAGTTTAAAGAAGGAAGTGAGTTAATGAAGTTTAAAGAAGGAAGTGAGTTAATGAAGTTTAAAGAAGGACGTGAGTTAATGAAGTTTAAAGAAGGAAGTGAGTTAACGAAGTTTAAAGAAGGAAGTGAGTTAACGAAATATCTATTGAGCCCAGGGCAGACGTATATTGTGGCGTCAGATATATGCCAAAATTGATGCAGCAATTCGGGTGGATCATTGCCTAAGCTTACGTTCGGCGCACTTTTATCACAATACACTGCTTGAATTCTGCGATGAATATCAACTGGTCGACATCCTTTAGCTGTTAGAACCCGAATCACTGCTTGCTGATCAACTCTGGACAAATTCCGTATCACAAACGCCAAATTTGCAACGGTCTGCTAAGGAAACTATGAATCGGAGAATAATGACATTTTGGCGGAACTTGACTGTTGGTATGTGTTGGTTACACCAAGCGTGACGTGAACATACGCATTGTACGTATATTAACTAGGTGTATTTAGGTCCGGTTTCATCTAAACACTCTTCGTGTATATATTATTAGTCTCTTGCCCATCGTAAACGATTATGACGATATCATCAGACGGTTTTGTTTGGGTTAGAGTGAGTAAGAGGCTGCGCTGGACATCAACCTCACTCTCTGGTCTCGAGCTGTCTTGGGCCATTGGCAGTACACAAGTCAAGACGACTGGAGATAACTCATGATGTCTTCACCGCGCTTGAGATATGCATACAATATGTGCACATAAATCAGTCAAATAAAACTTGATCAACTCGCCGTGCAGCATATGTCCTCACCAAATACGTGCACGTCATCAGACTTTGACCTGAATATGAACCATGTACGTTGACATTTTTTGCTGCTTAAAGTTCCAACTGCTAATAGTAGCCAGCCCCATACTCAACCCTCCCCAGGCACCTCTCATGGCATGTCTAATAGGTTGCGTTGTCACAGCTTGTTTCACTTTTCAGGCCCCCTAAGATATACATATATGTCTGTGTATGTGTATGTATATATATATATGGGGACTGCTCGAAAGAAATCAGAAGACTAGCTTTGGCAATGCAGAGAATGAACAGCCTGAAGAAATTATGGTAGAGCACCAACAAAATAATAAAAGTAAAAGTCTTGAGAGCCTGTGTTTTTCCAGTGGCAGCTTATGGCTGTGAATCATGGACGATTACCAAAACTTCTAGATAAAGAATCGAATCCTTCGAGTCAAAATGTTACAGAAAGATCCTCAAAATACAATGGACAAAGAAAAAACAAATGTAGACATTCGGCACGAGTTGAGCATAGAAGAGAATTGGTTTATCAATTCCATGTTGGCTAGAAAATGCAAATACTTTGGTCACATCAAAAGACTCAACGGTCTTGAGAGAACGGTGATGGAAGGTATGGTGCCAGGCAAAAGAGGAAGGAGTAGACCAAGAAGACCAAGTCCAAGTAGCTTCTTTAACCAGCTTCAAGATTCCAGCCATATGCAGGGCGGTCTTACAGAAACGGGGAGGTTGTCAGCCACATACACAATCTTCTGTATTCGCCAGGCCAGTAAGATAACATTGGACTTAATCTGTTTGCTCCGGAAACAACAGATAGAGAGGTTTCAAACTTGTTTGGATATGTGAGAACAATGCATCAAAACATATATGTCGCACTAACCTATAACACTAGATGGAATCATTTCAAAACAAAAGGAAGACTAAGAAAAATACAGAATAAAACGTTTAAGAAAATAATGTATTAAAATAGCAACTACCATACATATAATACAACCAGAAAGAATGAATCTTCCGAAGTCGTCTAACGATATGCACAGATACACAAGATGAAGAGATTATTTCTACATGTGTATAGTTCCAGGGGGCACTTAGCATTGACTGAATAAAACTTGCTAAATGATGTTATAGCTAGTAGAAAAGTAGAGGATGATCCATCAGTTCTAACTACATGTTATAGAGCATGTACAGATAGATCAGTGCTACGCAATGTGATACCTACTGCATCTTTTCTGTCAGAATATGAGGTCAGGTTCTTTGTGAAGCATACAATACACCAACTTCCAGTAAGAGAATAGAGATGGAAGCAGTGACCGCAGTTCTGAGATGGTTATCTGATTCTTCTTTTTCAAAGGCAGTTATCGTGTAAGACTTCCAAACATTACTTCGGAATGTGCAGAAGATGTGATAAAGGTAGAAACGGATGACAGCTGTAGAGGCTTCTAACCTCGAGAGGCTAATGTGGATATAATGTCATGATCATGCTGAAATGCATGTCAACGAAAGAACATATATCCTGACTTCACATGCATTGTATCCTTATGTTCACTCAGTTATGGATTGACGTGAGATAAGGCTATCTTTAAATAACAGCATGTAAGATTGTGGCATCGTTATAGATGAATCAGCAATAACAGACAGCATATCTTTGAAATAAAGCGAGTTACGTCATCGTCGTAAAGGTTTATTAGAACCAGGTACATGGACAAATTGGACACAGAGCATACATGCTACTCAGGCAATAATGCCTATTACTAATTGCACAGAAGAGAGCAGGTGGGGGTCTTCTGACTTTACACAGACAACAACAGACTGGGTTACCATCTATTCAATAAACTGAAGATAGATGCTACCGACGAGTGCACCTGTGGTAATCGGAACATGACAACTGAACATCTGCTGAAAAGGGATCGAACACACGGGGAACAGAGAAAGGAGATGTGATCATCACCATGGCCAACATAACGTACGACAGTGTCGGCAGCCTCAGGTTGACCACTGCTTTATTTGATACAATTTAAGTCGCGTCTGACAGCGTATGGAGAAGAAGAAGAAGAAGAAGAAGAAGAAGAAGAAGAAGAAGAAGAAGAAAAAAAGAAGAAAACGAAAAAGAAAAAGAAGAAACGAGATTCTAGCAAAATATAGCACATGAGATAACGAAGGAAGAGAGTGTACAGCCAACATCGGACAGGACCTAATTTGAACCATTTTCCGAGAGACCACCTGCAGAGGCATCACACCTTCATCGGCTGGTGAGAAATTGCTGTCCTAGTCGGTCGGAGGTTAAGGTCAACGAACCTTGCCCCGGTGTGTAATGAAGTCGACTTTTAGGATCAGAACAGAACAGAATGCATAAACATCACATGGCTTCTGACAAATAGCCAGACTCTTGGCAATATCGCTTTGAAATTATTTTTGCTAGCAGAATAAGCGATGTTGGTGAATCTCTGCAGAATGATACAAATGCAGAATGGTACAGGCAGATTAAACATATACGCTGCAGGTAGTAATATATATTTGAGAAGGATTACCCTGACTTCAAACCCCCTGCTACTTTCTAGGCAATTTCAGATGTGCTAAAGTCTAGGAATTGGTAACCTGATTTTTAAAATATGATGTCCAGGATGATACGCGAAGATAGCGCAGTGTGGCTGCAGCATGCACCACAACTATCTTACGCTTAATGAACATAGAGAGCGAAGAAAGAAGAAAAAGAGATTGCTCTGAAACAAAACAAAAGCTCAAATATCATTGGAGTGTTTGCACGGAAAATAGAAGTCTTGAGAGGAAAATTGAAAATACCCGCTAGAAAACATATGCCGCGATATCAGCTTGGCTGCAACACAAATCATAAACAGTACATCTGATGCCAGTGTCAAACGTATCTAAGGTACACCAGAAAACCATTACAACGTGTGAAATAAAATGTCTGATAAAAGCCACCGATGTCGTCATCAGATATAGAATGAGAAATGATGACATGTTATTGTGAGTAACACTTCTAGCCATCATCATCGCTAAAACGGTTGCCCCCCACCCCCCCCCCCACCCCCGGAGCATATGTCTTCAATAAATGCATGTCAAGTCTTTTTGTCCTAAGTCAACCAGTTATGTCTACGTTTACTGTATCTGTAATTTTTTGTCCACGAGCTACAATCTCCCTATGTGTTTTGGTACACTTCTACTTCTCTTGCTTTTTGGGTTCTTCTTCTTCTTCTTCTGCTTTTGTCCTGAAAAAGATGTTGTGTCGCAGTTTACAACGAGATTGCGATATCCGCGCCTTTCCACCCAACACATCCGGTTTCAGCTGGCTTTGTTTGGGTAAGTGGTTAGTCTTCCCACTGCGATCTCTATTTTCTTAGTCAGACTACACTACGTAGGCTGTCTCCAGGGTCGCCACCTAGAGGCGGAATAGGATCTTGATCAGCTCAGGTTCGCTGACCCTAAATGTAAGTAGCCAGATATAAGTCGCTGGCTGCTATCAGCTCATTCACTATGCTGCATCGTTGCCCTCCTAAGGAGTTCCGGACCAGAGACTGGTTTGTATTGATATCCGCTGATTTCCTTAACGTATACCCTATCCAAAGCCAGCACCCTCTCTTTATCTTGTTCTTTCCAACAGTTCCACTTTTGTGAAATGATCATACCCTTCCAATCCCTCTATTATGTACATGCACCCATTTATGGAAACCTTCACGTGTACTATTGTATGTTCCTGTTCTCTATTATCCACGGGCGCAGTCCGTTAAGCCGTCGATGTTACGTCCTAATTAAACCTCCTATCCACTCTGACGAGTATGTTCCTACCCATAAGCTCTTAATGAGGTCAAAGAGTGGAAACGACCCTCTTCTGCAGGGTCCTGCTCCACACATCATCTAGTTAGCTAAAATTGGAAGGACATCATCCTCATTGCATACAGCGTGGTAGTCAGCCACTTATCGTTATCAATGACGGTTAGCGAAGCGAGGGCTTGTCGCCAAAGCAGATTACCAGCGAAACAATGTTTCCCAGCTATAGAAAAGCCGGAACTTTCATTGAAATTTAAGATTAGTATTTTCGTGTTGCACTAAATTCTAACTCAAGTTGTTAGTACATATAATTGTATCATGAATCATCATCATCAGTCCTATAACCTAGAAGGTCGTTAAGGCACGGTTATTGTAGTTTGTAGTACTCGTACAACAACGGTGTGTCTTGGGCCGCTACACACCTGGCGGAGCCCATCTCTCTCCAGGTGGTAGTTCATTATAGTTGTAAAACTTTGGTTCTTATCTTACTTATAGAATATAAATGTGATATTCAATCTGTTTGTTATCCACTTACCCATTTGAAGTTGAATGGACTAACAAAGATATCCTTTTTTCAGAAATCTAACAAATAATTTATGTTTAATCGTTGCTCTGTCTAAGCCACTTTTGCTTCTCAATCTAAAGAAAAGTTTTGCATCTAACTGAATTTAAACAAGGTTTCATCTTATTAAGGATCTTATTATTTCCTATAATGTTTGAGATAACAACCTTTCCTCTACAATAAGCAGCGGCTACTAAGGCATGTATACCTAAGCCATGTGGATCTTCCTTCCCCGCTTTTAACACACCATTCACCCCCTCCCCTCTCAAACGGCCGACTCCGGATATAGGGAAAATGACATCATTATGTATTTTATGGCATCTTGTTTGACGATATTTATCTTTTATGTGTATGAATATTCATACCCGTTTAATAAGGTATAATCATTTATGCACTCATAAACAGCTGCGTTTGGCGTCAGGTTAGAGTACTGGGGAGATCTGGACAAAGTCATTACCCTGACACGATTAAATGCTCAACGTGTGGCCTGGTATCGCAAAGCAAAGATGATATGAGTATGGAAAGAGCTGATCGTATCTAAGGTGAAAGATTATGTTCAAGGTTATAGGTGAAAGGTGAGTGCAAAGGATGCAGATTGGTGGGGTTATTCATCTGAGAGAGAGAGAGGGGGGGGGGGGGTTATATATGAGAGACTGAGTGCGCGCGTGCTACTTTTTATTTAGTAAGAACAGATGATCCCACGGGTCTTAGAGAAAAGCCAGAAGATTTCCGAGCAGCAAGCAAGGTTATAATATTGTTTCCATTGAAGTGGCTTATCTGTTGTGTCTCTGTTCGAATTTAGTGGAACTGAGTTGTCTCTCTTGGGGTTTCTGTAGGTGAAGCCTCGTACATCGCCCGGGGTACTGGAGACGGTGGAACTGTTGCTTCCTCGTTGTAGTGCAAAGTAAGACTTCTCAGTGCGCTCACTACGGTGATCTATCTATCTATCTATCTATCTATCTATCTATATATCTATCTATCTATCTATCTATCTATATATATATCTATATATATATATATATCTATCTATCTATCTGTCTGTCTATCTATCTATCTATCTATATATCGATCTATCTATCTATATATATATATATATATATATATATATATATATATATATATATATATATATATATATATCTATCTATCTATCTATCTATCATCTATTTATCTATGTATCTATATATCTATATACCTATATATCTATCTATCTACCTATCTATATATATATATATAAATATATATATATATATCTATCTATTAATCTATCTAGCTATCTATCGGCTTGTCTGTCTGTCTATCTCTATATATATATATGTGGCCGGGAAGACAGTTTAACGTGATGGCAAGGAAAATGTTTAAAATGATGGCAAGGAAAGACGGTTAACATTAGAATTGATAAACATCACTCGGGTCAGACATGGCCATCGAACGCTTTACGGCGGGGCACACGATAATGATGACACATCTTGATGAGATAAGAGAAATGTGCAACATATGTTATCTGCCAGGCTGTACATTTGATATGCTTGAGTGTAAGTATGCGCAAATTAACCTTGATGATCTCTAATTGACAAAGGTTATCAACTTTCAGACATAACGGAAGGATAAGTAGACACTGCAGTGTCGGGAATGAAGTGTACTAAGTCAAAGTTGTTTTAATTTAGTGGAATGCCTAGATCCCTTTCCCGCTGCCTCTGTCTTCCCAAAGAGTAAGTAAAGTACCCATTTAAATCAGTTTAGACTCACGAATTGATAGTCAATAATCAAAGAAAACATTGTAATGCATTTAGACAAATTTAATCTAATTATAAATAATCTGCATGGATTTACTAGAGGGAGATCGTACGTAAAACATTTATTAGAATTCATGGAGGAGGTTACTAAAATGATAGATAAAAGGGAGCCAGTGAATGTTATTTATCTATATCTTGCTAAGGCCTTTGAGAATAGCGCCTCGTCAAAGATTATTTAAAAAGTTAAAATCACATGGAATAGGTGGGAAAGTTTCCAAATGGATTGAAAATTGGTTGACGGGAAGAAGGCAGAGAGTAGGCGTAAATAATGAGAAGTCAGAGTGGTGTGAAGTGAAAAGTAGAGTGCCACAAGGCTCGGATTTTAGAACAATTTTATTCTTTATATATGTATACACGATTTGGACATAGATAATGGATCCATGATTTGCAAAAATTTGCGGATGATACAAAAACTATGCAGTAGTGTCTCATCTAAAGCTAAAGTGGATATATCGAGGTTAGACTTAGAAAAAAATGTGAGAATGGTCTGTGAACTGGCAAATGGAGTTTGTTTTTGTTTCGAATGTCTACAATGAGTAGGTTACTCTTTTGTGCGCCCTTAAAAGGGCGTTAAGTGACGGGTTGCAGTTGCTTTCCTCACATCCCGAGCGTGCTGATGATGGTGGACCATCCAGGCGGTTTTGCTATGCTTGGCCTCATATGCGTGTCGCTTACTACTACTAAGATCATGTACAACCTCATACTTGTTAGCCAAACTATTGTCTTTGTCATTTCCCAGGGTGACCAACGAAGAGGTCAGGTGAGGGTCTTGGCCAGTATATTTCTCCTGACCTTGGCTAACATTCTCTGATCAGTGGCAAATGGAGTTTAATGTTGATAAATGTAAAGTCATCCACGTAAATAGATCCAATATGGAACATATGAACAGAATGGGCGAGAACAATATTATAAAGAGAGAAAAGGAAAGGTACCTAGAGATTATAATAGATCATACAGCTAAAGTGAGTGAGAAAGTCCAGGTAACAGGGAAAAAGGATAATGCAATGTTAGGTATAATAAAATGAAATATTAAACATAGGAGCAAGGAAGTGATCGTCATAATGTATAAAGCACTAGGTAGACATATATTGGAGTAATGTATGGAGTATGGAGTCATTATCGTAGAGGAGATATGAACATACTGGAAAGTATTCAAAGACGAGCGGTAAAGCTGATAGTGGGATTTCAAAATTATAGTTTTTTTCAAAAAAGAATTAGAAAAACTGGTATACAGTGTCTAGAAAATAAAATAAATCGAGGTGACGTATTACAGGTTTATAATCACTCCGTGGCGAAGTGGTCAAACCGTCGGCCTCGTGATCAGGTGGTGTGGGTTCGACTCCGGATTCCAGTCTTTTTCACGGGTGCTTGATGTGGATCCATTGCATCTCGTAGTCGCCCGCTAATCGTCTTGTCCTTTACTTGCCACTGGGGTTGTGCGGCACGAGACGAGAGAGTGAGGATTAAAGGTAGCGCAGTTAATCCTTAATTCAAAATAGGGGTAGCAAAATAAATGATGCCATCATCGTCTAAGATGGACGGCGGCCTTTGCCTTTGCTTTTTTGAGTGCACTGTCGGTCCAATATTGAATATTTTGGGGATCAGAGCAAGTAAAGGTGGCCGTCATGATGTTCACCACAGCACTCAAATATACCTCTGGTCAAGAGAATATAAACTCATCCTAACATTCTAACAGGCCGCGTATCTTTTTTTTTTTTTTTTTTTTAAATGCCCAAGGCGGTGTGCGTTGCACTGTGTTTTTATTTTTGCGCCTGTCCGCCCAGTACATCCGACTTCAGCATGCATGTTATGTAAGGGTCTGCTTCCTCCTGCATTTTCTAAAGGTTTGCTTGCCCCGGGGTAACGACCGGTGCTGTGATGGGGATCGAACCCAGCACCTTCTTTTTGTGAGCCGTGCCACTAAACCACTAGGCCACGCCGTCCCCGGCCGCGGATCTAACCTTGATTTCGTGTTTTAGTCCATTATAGATACCGTATTGCCAGGGATTTGTACCAGTTGACGACTTGCACTTACGTTCACAAAAATGTGTTGCTGTTTTCCATTTTGATTGGACCTTCAGCACGCTCTGGACCAGAGCCTCTTGACCAACTCGACCTACAAAATCGAAATAGGAAAAAAAAATTGTTAACCCTACCCATAGTCATTTAAAAAAAATGCTAAATATGTCCATCTACACACGATATTTTGCCGGTAAAAGTATCGAATATTAGATTTCAAACGGATTTTGAACGATTTTTCTTCTTATACGCCGATTGGATCAAGCCGACTTTTTGCGAAAGGTGAAGTAGATTGTTGGAAAAGATCTTTCTCGAGTAGATTTGTTTAATTTTTTTCTTAAGATGTAAAAATAACTTTTGAATTGGAAACTAACAGCTGTGTTGATATTGTAAACACAGTATCGATACGTTATTGTGGTTGCCATGGATTTCTATCGGAGCGCCGGGTCAAAATTTTTCTCGCGTTTTCCATAAATTGTTACTTTCATCTTTTTTGTATCTCAGAAACTAACAAACACATAACAAAAATAATAACATTCGCAAGTTCTTTGTTTTATTGTGTCTCTACACACATGAAAATCGTATTTATTGACAAACAAACAGAAACGTTACAAGCTTTGAAAGTCAACTACCATAGCGAAATGTAAAGTTGCGCACATTTTCCAAAAAAAAGATATAGCGTGCTAGGCTCGTTTTGTGGTCTATTATTCTCCGATTATCCTTGCAAAATCTTCGGTTATTTTAAATAGTACTTTGCCCGCCTTGTGTGGTATTGCTACGGTCCAATGCGCTGTACTGAGCTGTACCACATTGCTGCTCTTCACCTTGTTTGCTGACAATACACGGCAAATAATGGTAAATGGACGAACACATCGTCCAAGTGAGATTTGGCACTGTCCGTTGCCAAAGACACATTACATCGCTTACATGCTGAGTAATGCCTGTAATTCTTTCGGCCCCCAAGGCAGGGGGGGAGTGCTCTGCTCGCCTCAAGTAGTCCGCAAGGAAAGTCGGTGGATACATTCACCATGAAACCACAAGGCGCCACGGCTTCATCGACAGGTATTAGAAGTTCAATAAGAATTGCAACTTGGACGGTCTTTTTATTGTGGTTACGTCTTCATCGACAGGTATTGGAAGTTCAATGAGGAATTGCAACTTGGACGGTCTTTTTGTTGTGGTAACGTCTTCATCGACAGGTATTGGAAGTTCAATGAGGAATTGCAACTTGGACGGTCTTTTTGTTGTGGTCACGTCTTCATCGACAGGTATTGGAAGTTCAATGAGGAATTGCAACTTGGACGGTCTTTTTGTTGTGGTCACGTCTTCATCGATATGTATTGGAAGTTCAATGAGAATTGCAATTTGGACGGTTTTTTTGTTGTGGAACGTGGCCAAGGCGGTGGTCGATCAACGAAATGATTCACATATGCCTTAGCATTATTAGTATTATTCAGAACATATGGACACTACAATACCAATATGACTCACATAATCTTAACTTTAAACACAATTTCGGTAAAATAGCAATGTTTCGAATTAAATTATTTAAATCTCTACATAGAAAATGCGAATCTTACAGTAAAATTTGAAAGATTATGAAATCAACAAATGTAAACTGTTTCAAAGCTTTGGAAAGTGCCATTTTATATGCGTTAAACACACTGTTCAAAGTAAACAGATTGTTATTCACAGCAAAACGAACATTAAGTTGTGAACGAATAACAGTGTCTTGCAATATTTTATACATGCGTTACTGTTGCGTCTTGTGCGCTGAGTTATCTAAAGATGTGCGTGCGCATGCGTCCAGACGTTACATGGATACGGGATTTCAAAGTAAGTTAGATCCCCCACATGCACACATAGATATACACAGACACACACACACACACAGACATTCATGTATACACACACACACTGCAGCATAGCCGTAAACCTGCAAAATCCAAACGTTTTAAAATATCACCTAAGTCGACGCTTTAAACATGCCTATACTTGAGCCCATTAAGCAGATGTGCGTTGGGATAGCGGATCAGAAACTGTGTTAGTGTGGGGAGTCATCAGTAGCTGTATTATTCAATCCTGCTTTCATTCTTCAGCGGTGATTGTTAATGTTCCTTTCATGCTTGTGGGTCATGTTTGACAGATCATACTGCGAAGACTGCACTTGAGTTGCTGTGGTCGAGGGGTAGCGTACTCGTTTCTCAAAGAGAGCAACGGAAACGGTGGAGGATCGAATCCCGCAACTTGCAAGCGACCCCTAGTCTCAAGAGAGGTTGGGCAAGAATGCCTGCAATCTGAGTAACCTCAGTCACATGGACTTATGTTTTGCCACTGGTCCAAGGTAGCTCGATACAATAGAGTGAGGTTAATGACCAGCGCAGTCTCTTACTAACTACAATCAAATTCACAGGGCAAGTTATATCCACAAGGCAAAACCTTATGTAGATGTCGCCACCATCGCTTACTATGGACAACTAGCAATAACAATGGTGCTGGTCATAAACGTTAGTTGGATCAAGATACTGAGCAGCGCATGAGCTGCAGTGGTCAGCGATCCATAGCTGACTGCTAGCGTCAGGGCCAGCGAACCATAGCTGCCAAGACCCTTATACACCTCCACGCGGTGATCCTGGATAACAGGCTGCAGCAGGGCAGACTGGCTAAGGAGAAGAGATCGAAGAGAAAATGCTAACCCGGTACTAAAACAATGCTTGCTGAAGTCGGATATGTTGGACCGAAAGGTGCAAATATCGCAGCCAAGCTGTAAACTAAAACACTACGCATTCCGTTCTCTGGACTACATTCTACTATTTACCCTTTCAGGGTTTGGAAGTGGGAGATTGAGAACGAACGAAGAAGAAGAAGAAGAAGAAGAATAAACGTTAGTGCACGAGAGACTGATAGCATAGGTCGTTAAATATTGATGACGTCAATAAATAGAATTATGTTTCTCGTCACGAAGCGTGCAATTAGTTTACCTCTACCATCTTCCCGCAGGTGTTTTTGTTGCCAGATTCGTTACGCTTCTATAATTATCTGTAACTTATGCCTCATCAGTGTGTGATATAGACCGCGTGTGTGGGATTTCGTTGCCTACAGTAATACGATATTCGCATATCAACACGTGCATGGATATATCTTGGGCACCGTAAGACAGTGCAGGCTGTTTATTATTGTCTGTGTTGAGATATTTCACGTTTGCTAGCTGCTCGGTTGATTTTACTAGTTGCCTTCAAGTGGGAAGATAAATGTCTTATGTGTAATGCCTGGTATGGTGTAAAACGTTGCCTTCACTTTGACTTTTAGAATTATATGTGTATCGCGCGTTGTTCCACATACTAAAAATGATGATGCGGGATGAGATCCGAAACGAATAAAATCCAATATTAAACGTTGTTTCGAGACGTTATGGAAGCAGCTAAATCACGCAAATACCGTTGGGCTGGACATGTGGTACACATACCTGACAACATATGGACAAGTAGATCAAAGTTTTGGTGCCCAAATACCTGTATACGTCAACTGGGTCGTCCACCTATGCTATGGCGAGACGGAATGACCAAAGACCATCAATCGCATTGTTCTCTGGCCGTTTCAGTCTTGTCAGACGATAGTAATTGTGCTTTGAAAAAAGAATATTCCTACAGTCCATGACAATAACGCATGTGACTCGTAAGACCAATCAGATACATGACCAAATGGGCTACACCAAAAACGATGCCTATTACCAGTTGAACAGAAGAGAGCAGGTCGTTGTCTTCAGACTTCGCACTGGCCACAATAGACTGAGGTACCACCTATTCAACAAATTGAAGATAGGTGGTACCGACGAATGCCCGTGTGGTACCGGGAAAATGACCGCTGAGCATCTGCTGCAGAACTGCCCGACATACGAGGATCAGAGAGAGCAGATGTGGCCATCACCAGTGGCAACACTAGACAAGCTCTATGGCAGTGTTGACAGCCTCAGGATGACCACTGCCTTTTTCGAAAAAATAATGGTTACTGTCTGACTGCGTACGATGAAGAAGAAGAAGAAGAAGAAGTAAGACCAATCCGAGCAGAGTAATGTCTTCCACAGTGTGTGCAAAGAAAGTCAGGACCTTTTGCGGCATTGCGTAGTGGGGCGTGCCTTCTCTAACGATGAGTCCTTAGCCTATCAGCAATCAGTATCGCCTTTGTCTGTATTCCATGCCTAATCAGGCCCCTCCATCTAACATGATCCATTTCGTCATGTTCCCATGATTCTAAATCGATGCCCGCTTGTCCACATCCTTGTACCGAAAGTAGTGGCCGACCCGAGACCTTTTTCCCGACTGTAATTCCCAAAATATTGTTGGCGTTCTGCCAGACTGACACCGAGGATGATGTATAATGTGTGTGTTTGTTTGCATGTATGTGTGTGTGTGTGTGTGTGTTTGTGTGTTTGCGTGTATGTGTGTGTGTTATTATCAAAAATAATAGATACATTGTTCCATATTAGACATATCGTAATTAACGATTACTTTAGTATAAAACTGGGTGGTCAAACATGTAAAAACTTACAGACATACAAACTTAATTATTTACAGATAGTTCAACATTTGTTTATTTGTGTATTTGCTACAGCCATATACTCTTTGCTACTGTCAAAAAAAAAGAAGCTCGTTTGGTAAGGGTACATATCGAGGTCAAATGATTTTGCAAATACGAAAATGCACGGAAAGATGCAAGTAAGACGACGAAGAGGGCGTCTCAAAAAGAGGTGGGAGGACAACATAAAAGAATTGACAAATATCCGAACAGAGAAGGCACAGGTAGTGGCCGTTGACAGAGAGGGGTGGCATGAGTTGGTTGGGGTGTCTTCATTTGTACCCACATGACCTCAAAGGTTACCGGATGACCTGACTTGATATACTGCACGGGAATCTGATAAGCAGTTGACTGATTGATCGATTGATTCAGATATATATTTAGCCTTCATCTTCCCTCATTCCCAACCAATTGGATGTCACACATCCACTGCCGTGCGGGATATTAGTTCACGGGAAAGGGTTCGGGAATAAACCCTAAGGAAAATATGTATCCTCTGTTAATCTCCAGTCGTCTCAATAATGTCTTGCGACTGGCCAAAGGTAGCTGAAGACGAGAGAGGTAGTGGGAGGTGGCGCATGAGGGGGACAGCGTGAGAAAGAAGTGGGGAACTGAGCGCTCACGAGGCAAGACCTCGGTCTCGGCTGCTGGAGGTTGCGGGTTCAAATCACAATAGATTTTTTTTTCCCGTGGAATTTTTTGGTTTAATCTGGATATCTGGGTAGTAGTGATCGGACACCAGTGTGCAGTGTCACGCACGTTAAAAATCCGTTGGCAGTTAGAAATCTAAAAACAATTAAAATAGGCGTAACGGCTGTTGCCCTGGCAACATTCAAATTTATGTTAAAAATCCGTCGGCAAAAATCGAAAAAAAACTAGGCTTAACCTCAAAATTCTAATTTATGTTAAAAATCCGTCGGCAGAAATCGAAAAAAAAAATAGGCTTAACGGCAAAATTCAAATTTATGTTAAAAATCCAGCGGCAGAAATCGAAAAAAAAACCTGGCTTAACGGCAAAATTAAAATTTATGTTAAAAATCCATCCAATCAATTACGTGATCCTCGTCGATGCTACGGAGTTTGTGCACTGTTCTGAGATTCTTCAAAAATATGGAACAGAGCAGACCACTGATCGGTAAACCGTGTGAACTGACGTTGATTCTTCGACTAAACTAAACGAATACTGTACTAGTTTTCTCCTCATTTGGAAGACCAGATGGTCGTGTGTTGGACCTAACTTTGGCGGTTAGTTTTATAAAATAAACTAACAAAATCCAACGACAGACGGATGACACTTGTGAGCCATGACAGAAGGGGTCCGCCCTATTAGAGTGTGACATAGATGAAGGGGTCGACACGCTAACTTGTTAGTTGGACGTTATCTGGCGATGAGCTTTCCTCCTGTTGCATTGCGGTGCCTGGAGTTTTCTATCTCCCTGGTTGGTATCATCTAATATGTCTATGTTATCAGGAGAAGACGTGAGAAGTTGTAATCTGCTGTCGTTTTCTATATGTATGGTCTATATTACAATCATTCTGTTAGTGTTGCATTTCTTTGGCAGCGTCAATCCAACTTTTTTAGAGATTTGTTATTACAATTAGTGTGTGATTTTTCTAAACCATTAAATTGTGTCTTTTGAGAGTAGTGGTAGAGTACTCCCTTTAACGGCAAAGGTACGGGGTTCAACTCCTTTCACCGGCATTCTCCAATCTACCTGGCCTTAATTGGTGCCTGGTTTATATATTCACAAAGAAAGGCTTGGAGGAATAGAATTGGCCACCCAACCAGATAAAGAAGCCGTGGCTTTGTACAATGACGGCACTACTAAACTTCATCCAGGAAAGCAGTGTATGGAATGGGATGGTCTTTACCTCTTCAGGAGCATGGGGTATTCATTGCAGTTGTCCTTCTTTAGGGGACGTCTGTATTGAAACATTTACGTACATTTGTTTGCAGAATTGCATGATTATTTGTTTTTGAAGAGTGTATGGGAAGAGTCTGCTTCTCACAACAAAGGCACGGGGTTTTGTCTCCGTTATCGATACGCTCCAACTAACACAGGTGTTCCCGAGTACCTGATACACTGTTAGTAAAGAAAAGGCAGCAGCGTAGAAACTGATCACCTCGATATCATAAAATAACTGATCCTAGTACAATAAAGCATTTAACACTTGAGCTCCAAACAACAGCGTCTCCGTTATGATTAGTAAGAATAGTAGTTTCCTATCAAATATTTACGATGGCCGTTCAAGTCAAACTGTAATGTTTGTTTTTGTAACGAAAAATACAATGTTTTTCAAGTAGTCAAAATGCCATCTACATTTCAATATAATCTCATGCAGCGCTTATGGAATTTATCCCAGGATTTAAGTAATGCTTGAAAAGCTTCAGCATTGAATAATTTGTCAGTATGCCTGTACCAATCCAGGACAGCCTGTTTCACTTCGTTACCAGTTCTGAAATGCTGATATATCATTAATTCTGTTAGGGGTCTAAGCATATGGAAATCGCTTGGAGCAAGGTCTGGGCTGGTCGGTGGATGTTGCAATACCTACCCGTCGAGTTCCTACAGATGGCACATAGCGCGGTGAGCTACATTGGTTTGAGCAGGCTTGACCTCTTCTCTGCCAATCAGAAGCGGAAAGCAGTCTTAGCACAAAAACGTGCACTAACCTTCCGAAAATGCAAAGGTTCCTGAAAAATACTGATCATAGTATTGTGATTGAAGTATTCTGTAAACTTCCGCTACTTTCACGCGTTCTTTCACAAAAAAAAGGTAATGACAACATGATGTTCCATTCAAGCTACAACAGTGTTGTCCGCCATTTTATTTTTCTGTCACGTGACTGGCTCATAA